>PITA01001567.1:54073-114761 GCA_004023965.1 Spilogale gracilis | reverse complement strand
TATTGTCTCTGTGTAACACAATTCTTACAAGCAGCAGGAGGATAGCATTCCTACAGATTATTTTGTGGTTCTTGTACAATACAAACATCAGCCTCATCATGGCTGCTATATAAGAAATCAAATGCCTGCTTATTCTGGAAACTGGTAAACTTTCCCTTCACTAATGTGGAGCTTGCATTTTGGTTCCTTCTTTGAAGCTAAACTGAGATATTCTTGATTGTTTTAAAGCAATATTCATAGACTACAGATGTCTTTGCCCTTGGAGAGTACTCAGATTTGTACCTCACAGCTTCAGGGAGTCAGAATCTTAAAGACCAGCTCAGCTTCCCTTTGGTGATACCCATTCTGGTTCCATCATCTCTAATTTCCCTGTGAGCAGCTGGTGAGTAAGTTATTCAGTCAACAGCTATAATTACAGAGTGATTCTGAGGTTGTGCAGTAACGTGACTAAACGAGACTGTTGTAGAAGCTCCAGCATGGATCTGCCCAGCCAGCCACTGTCAAAATAATACTAGGCACCATGGTAAAAACTGTGCCATCTATTCTTCTAAGCACTTTGCATACTTAAAAGGTTATATAATTTGCCCAAGGCCATAAAGCTAGAAAATAACTGAACAGGGGTATGAACTCAGGCAATTTTTTTCCTCTACAGTATTATATAATGCAGGCCATAAAGCTAGAAAATAACTGAACCGAGGTATGAACTCAGGCAAATTTGTTCCTCTACAGTATTATATAATCCAGGCCATAAAGTTAGAAAATAACTGAACTGGGGTATGAACTCAGGCAAATTTCTTCCTCTACAGTATTATATAATCCTAAGAAGCATAGTATATAACACCTGCTTTGGATAAATAATATCAGTGCAAACATTTATGTGCTAGATACCGTATTATATACTTCATGTGTAGTATTCTGTATGATTAAAAGAACAAGCTGGTGAGATGAGATATATTATTATTATTGTCTTATTTCAGAAATGAAGAAACCAACACACAGAAAGGTGATGTAACTTGTTCTAGGTCTTACAGCTAGGAATGGGTTCAAACCCAGCATCTGCACTGTTAACCAAAATACTAGAAATTATGAACTGTGTAGAGGAATTTATTTATCCACATGACCTTGCTCTGCATTTAGTAAAAAAGAAAAGCGAAAAGGAAAGAAAGCTCATTTCAGAAAAAAACTCCTTTCTTATAGTATGAAGGCACAGACAACCAGTGCTCTGCACATAAGGCTAATCTGGCTCTGTGTCCCCATAGCAATAGTATCAATAGGCCTTGCTACTAAAAGGTGACTGCTTAGCAACTGATCAAAAATCAAAGTAGATAATAAGCTTATGGTTATTCTTGAAGCTCGGTAAAACAGTATGCCTTTTGCATGTAACTTGTTTCTTTCACTCCCCCTTTATAATTCTTTTTGATATTTGGAAAATAGGTTTGTTTACCATCAAAAGTAAGCTGAATAATTGTTTTAAGAATATCAAAGTGTGGGGTGCCTGGATGGCTCAGTCATCAAGCATCTGCCTTGGCTCAGGGCATGATCTTGGAGTCCAGTGATCAAGCCCTCCATCAGGCTCCCTGCTCAGTGGGAAGCTTGCTTCTCCCACTCCCACTGCCCCTGCTTGTGTTCCCCCTCTAGCTGTGTTTCTCTCTGTCAAATAAATAAAATCTTTTTTAAAAAAGACACCAAAGTAATCCCACTTCTAGTAAGATGTTGGACACAGGTGGGCCAGTTATAGGCATGGCTTGTAACATGGAGTTGTTCCCTTTCTCTTTTCCATCTTAACTTTTTCTAAGAACCATCTTAACTTTACATGTTGATTTTGCCTAATAGGGCATCTGTGAAATCTCCCTTTTTCTTTCTTTTCAGTGAAACTTCTGTTGAGGATTGGAATATGTTAACAAATAAAATAGGTATGCTAATGACTACATGGAAAAAATACAGATGAATTCTCATTCTCTTAGGTATGAGATATCTTTGTGATGGTTGGACATCTTGGCATCTTCCTTGTTGTTGCCTACAGAAAAACAATGGACATTTATTAAGCATCATCCATCTAGAGTCTTGAACGATTAATACACTCAGAGAAATAAAGATGACATATCCATCCTGTCATCTCAAACAGCTTAGTGTGTAGCTGAAGAGAAATATATTCATGAAAATTAAAATTTAAAGTTTAAAGTTGCATAGAACAGGACCCACAAGAGTGAGTGTAAGCAAAGGGAAAGCTGAGGTTAATGGAGGTTAACTTAGAGTTAGTGAAGATGGCCTCTGACACACTTCTGGAAGTAGCTACCCACCCATCCATCTACCCATTTGGCATTAGCTGAACACCCAGGTGGCTGAACTATCCTTCTGGTTATCACAGATCTGCCTGTGAAGCTCACATTTTAAAGAAGGTATTAAACTCCAGATGATAAAGGTGGAGTGCCTGAGGTATTTAGAGGGCAGCAGTGAGGAAGCAAATGCTAGAGCAATTTGACTCACATAAGATCATAGTGGAATGGCCTATGTTTTTATCTTTATAGGGTCTGGGAATAGATTACAAAGTTGATGATTCTACTGAGGTATTTATAGACACATTTCAGCCGTTGTAACAACTGTGGTTTTCCTCTTAAACACAACTTGTAGGGCGCCTGGGTGGCTCAGTGGGTTAAGCCTCTGCCTTCAGCTCAGGTCATGATCTCAGGGTCCTGGGAAAGAGTCCCACATTGGGCTCTCTGCTGGGCAGGGACCCTGCTTCCTCCTCTCTCTCTGCCTGCCTCTCTGCCTACATGTGATCTCTCTCTCTGTGTGTGTCAAATAAATAAATAAAATCTTAAAACACACACACACACACACACACACACACACACACAACTTGTAGAATGAAATGATTGAAACAACTGTGTTAAGAAATCATATTTAAGTTATTGTGTCTAGTTCAGCTGGCTTTATTTCCTGGGATCCTCATAGTAATATGTGAGGTCCTATTATACCCATTTTACAGGTGAGCAAATAGAACTTAAAGGGTCAATTAGATTGAACTAAAAAGCCCAGTGGAACTGCTTTCTGATTCTAGGTCAAGGCTGCACACAGCTGAACTATCCTGTTTCTTATCATGTGGAGTAGAGTCATTTTTCCATACAGAGAGACAGCCTTCTGAATGATGTGATCATGGAATGGAGGGAGAAATTAGGCTCCTGTTGCCCTTGATTGATTGTCACACACATTGTCAGTTTTGTCTCTCATTAAAGGGAAACCATTCTCAGAAACATGTATCAATCACTCACTGTGTGAATAAGTACCTTGTTTTGAATTGCAGCTGTAGTAGTGGAGGATAGGGGTGGAAAGAGGCACAGAAAACTCTCTGGTGGGAAAAGCTGGGGGTGCACAGAATAAACCTCATGCTCTTGGACCTGGCCTCCTGAAGAATTCTCTCCATACTTTGAAAATCCTGGAGGAACTATTCTGGTTCCTTTGAAAAGACTGTATTTTGAAAGCTTGCCCTATCTTTTCTGTCTTTCAGCAATGTTGTTGAGACTACTTGTTTGATGCTGTACAATTACATTTTCACTCTAATTATAGCTGTTTCTTTCTAAAATACACAGTCCCTTCCAATATGACTCTTAATGCTTGCTTACCTGGTCACTGTGAGCCTGTTTTCTCCCAGATGTTCATCAGACATTGGCTTTTAATGATAGAAGCCAGTTGCATTTCCAAAACATCTTTATTTAATTATATTACCTTTTTTGATCCTGAAGAGATTCAGTCTGAGGATATGCCAAAGGGCTTAAAAATTTTTTTTGAGTAAAAAAAAAAAAAGAGCTAAAATCTATCACTGATAGATTGAGCAGGCACTGCTGCACAATAAAAGGTAATTCAAACATAGGTAAAGAAATAGCTTTGTTAGATGGAGTGTGTCTTCCTGAGAGTGAGGTTGCCTCTCCAAGTAAAACTCGGTGAAAGGCACCTGCCTGTCACATGGCTGGGTCATGTGGATTATGCCCAGAGCCTGCTCAGGACCACCAAATGCAAGATAGGATCTAACTTTGTAGTTGAATGTCTCTTAACAAAACTGAAAGGAAGTAATAATAAGATGTATTAGGAGCTTCGAGATGGTATATACAGTAAAAAAAAAAAAAAAAGTTGCCATATGTGATGTGGCAGAAGTAATTAGAGAAAGTTGTTGTTGCTGATTACAGTGGAAAGAAAGGTGCTTCTTCTCAGGCCAAAGCCTTTAGAAAATTAGAGAAGCAGAATCACACATCATCACAGGAATCAGGAACACAACCTAAGACCAATAAATAGCAAATTGAGAGAATGGGGTTATGGGGTTTATCACTTTAGACTCTCTTTACTAAACACTTTACATCTGTTAACCTATTGGATCTTAACAAATATCTTAGAGGTAAATATTGTTCACTTTGCAGATCAGCGGTCTGGGTCACTTAGTCAAAATTATGCGGCACGTAGAAGAGGTAGAACTCCCAGCCAGGTATTGTCTGACTTGGTGAATGCACCTTAACATTTATCTTAAAAACACTCATTGGGAAAAAATTAAATTAAAATAAATTAAATTAAATTAAACACACACACATACACATATTGAAGTACATCCAGTCATCAAGTCTTTTCATGCCAGTGGTGGTGAGTATAGTACTGTTCTTACAATACTTCTGAGTCTTTGCTTCTGATCACCCTCAGGGCTGCACTTCCTGACTGTGGTGAGTTCATGGGTTTTCACAGAAGCAGTGGGTGTCATTTCCAGACCTGAGCATCAGATGGCTGATGTGAGACCCTTCCAAGCCCTCTGCCCCCATGCTGTTGTCAGTCACCCCCCTGGTGGAGTAAGTCCACAGTGAGGATGGCACCGTGCTGCACCCTGCCAACCTGCTATGGAAAATGCTGAGTGAGTGAGAAACATTTGTTGTTGTAGGGCAACAAAATTGTGGGGTTCTCTTTTCCAAATGTTTAGTTGACCCATTATGATGGATTTGGAAATTGCTACTAAGAATGGATGGCATAATAACTAAACGCCTAAAATATGCAGCACTGATTTCTGGCTGACAGTAGATGACAAGGGAAACATTCTCTGGGACCAATGGCATCTTGTCCACTGATGGAGCATTTAGTTTTGATGAGCAACAATTCAGAATGCAGAGCAGGTACTACAGACCCCATGGCTATAGTACATGTTACTTTGGTATTGATTGCATTCAACAAGGCGTTAAAAGAAAGAGGTGATCCCAAAAAACAAGTCCTTTTTACAAATAGAGGTTTAAGGCACTAGTAGGAGTTCAGAAATCCAGGGACTTACCAGATGGAAAAAGGCAATTACTTCTCAATTCCAAATTCTGAAGGTTAAAATTGAGAGGCATCTTAGTCAACAAAATCTGATTATAATATAGCAGTGGCAAGCACACAATTCAGAGTGTTTTCACTGTAACCACTACTAAAATTGGCTCCCAGTAAGTCCTTCCAACTTGGGCATGAAGACTTGGAGAAAGAAATGCAAATGCAGTCCTCACACTGGAGCGTGACCCGCCAAAACACCCACACTGAAAGCACCCACAGCTAAGAGAAAAGATGATGGCAAGAAAGAGGAGGCTGAAGGCATGGGGAGAGAAGGCACAGAAACAAACCACACTCACCGTTGTGTTGTGTCTAGAGAGCTATGCGTGCAGCTGTAGGAATAGCTGTGAGCACATAACATTGGTGGCATCATGCTAAAAAAAGGTACTTGATTTTAAGCCACTCACACTGCCAAAATAATCATAAACATAAAGTCCTAAACACATGAACCTGAACAAAGTTTCTGTGACTGTGTGAAACTTAACCCATTAAACATCTATGAGCAAGGCTATGAAATCTGCTTAGCCCCTGGAAAGAAATATTCTCCAGTGCCCCCTGCAGAAGGGTCCAATGAAGGTAACAGAAAGGGAAACTTATCCCTGCCTCCAAGGATAGAGCCAAAGCTATTAGGATACCCTGTTAGAGAATGGTGGGACCCTTCCAAATGGTTGACATCCCTCATAACCTTGACATGGACCAGCTCCTACCATCCTCCCAGTGGGTGGGAGACAAGGCAGGCAACTGGTCATTTTAGTTCTGAGTCTCCAAATGAAGAGGAACTGCATCTGGGACTTGACAGAGAGACTGCTGCACATTACACACAATGCTGGAGCTGTGAGCCAGATGCCATATATAGGAAGGCCTGTGGGTTGTCTCCCTGAAGGAAGGAAAGGAAGCCAAACACTGTGACTAGAGTGCTTTTCATAAAAGATTGTCACCCTCTGCCTTCCCTGTACATGGTGGGATTGTATTTCCTAGATCCATATATCTGGGTAGGGCTGGGGGACTAGTTCAGACTAAGATTCATACCACTTTCACATTTAATTGTCAGTTGGATACTCTTTAGCACTCAGCCCTGGGAAACAACATGAAAGCTGATTCCAGACTGTTCCAGGAATCTGGGCTCACAGAGTGAAGAGCATATGAAGCCCTGGGTCACCAGGAAATGTCAGCAGAGACACTTGGGATGTCTGAGGCCAGTGAGGTGCAGAAGATGACCCTGGACAGTGATCCTGAACCAAGGCTAGTCCCTGAGTAAGAATCTCATTGGAAGTCATCTCTCTCTCTTTCTCTCTTTTTTACCCCAGAAATTACAGCTTCTTCTGTAAAATCTAATCCCTACATTTTAAGGTGGAATGAGAATTTAAAGACAGTGGCAAACAGTGCTTTCTCATTTGCCAACATGAGCTTAATTTTCAAAGAAACAATCATTCTGTCTTTGTTTAACTCATATTCCATGTGTCCTTTAAATAATAATAAGTGTGATCATAATAAAAATTGCCTTTGGCCTTGGTAGATTTGGACAGCATATAACTCTCAGTAAGAATAGAAACCATCAGCTGGTGGGTACATAAAGGGTGATGATGATGAAGTCCATACTCTGTCCTATGAGCTGGACAAGGAGAGGTCAATTAGGAGCTTATGTGTAGGTTCAAGATTATGAAATGAGAAGCAACAGATGTGACTTGGATATCTTAGTCAATAACATTCACACTGATCTAGTCACATTTGGAGGGACAGTGCTCTTTTATCCTTTAAAATCTTGTTTGTTATGATTAATGGCTTGTGTTTTCCATGTCCAGTGGAGGAGACCAAAGCAGCTATAACTAACTGTCTACAGAACAGTACCATGCATCTCATTATTTTAACAAGATCTGTTTGATACTTTTAATTGATTTTGAGTTTTGTATTCTGTTTAGAAAATTGGATTTGCACTTGTGTGAAAATTAGAAGACATGGAATTTAAGAAGAGATGGGAGTCATACCTACTTTTAAGTTCCTACCTATTTAAGTAAAATTAAAATTAAGATAATATAAGTCAATTGTCAAATTAAGTCAAATGTTTAAAGAACATTTTTATGGGGGCTTTTTTTTTTACTTCTGTTAAAACATACATAACAAAATTTATCATTTGAACTACTTTATAGTTCAGTGTCATTAGTAGATTCAAATTGTGCAACTGTCACGAGCATCAATCCAAAGAATTTTCTTCATCTTATAAAACTGAAATTCTGTACCCATTAAAAAAATACCTCCCCATTCCCCATGTCTTCTAAACCCTAGCACCACAATTCTACTTTCTGTCCCTATGAACTTGACTACTCTAGCTGTCTCGTGTAAGTGGAATCACACAATCTGTGTCCTTTTGTTGTTCACTTGATTGCTTAGCATGTCTTCCAGGTTCATTCATGTAGCACATATCAGGATTTCCTTTCTTCTTAAGGCTGAATAGTATTCCATTGTATGGATAAACCACATTTGTTTATTCATCTCTCCGTGGACACTCTGCCCCCCACTTTTGACCCTTGTGTATAATGCTGATACAAAAATATGAGCACAGATATGTCTGAGTACCTGCTCCCAAATCTTTCGGGTGTGTATGTACTGAGGGTAGAATTGCCAGATCATAGCATAATTCTGTTGTTAAGGTTTTGATGAACTGCCATACCATTTTTCATAGCAGGTCCACTATTTCACATTTTCCTCAACATGCACACATGTTCCAGTTTCTGCGCATTCTTACTAACTCTTGTTACTGTTGTTATTTTTTTTTTTTTCTTATAGCTATCCAACTGGGTGTGAGGTGATATCTCATTGTGCATTTGATTTATAGTTCCCTGATGATGAGTGAAGTTGAACATCTTTACATGTACTTATTGGCCTTTTATATATCTTTGAGAAATAGCTACTCATGTTCTTTGCCCACTTTTAAATCAGGTTTTTTGTTTGTTTTGTTTAGTTTTTCAATGATTGAGTTGTAGTTCTTTATATATTCTGAATATTAACCCCTTATCAGGCAAATGATTTCCAAATATTTTCTCTCATTCTGTAGGTTGCCTTTTCACTCTATTGATAGTGTCCTTGCCCAAAAGTTATTAATTTGATGTAGTCCAATTTATCTACGTTTTGTTTTAGTGTCTGTGCTGTGGTGTTATATCCAGAAAATCACTGACAAATCCAGTGTAATGAAGCTTTTTCCTTATGTTTTCTTCTCAGAGTTTTATAGTTCTAGCTCTTACATTTAGATCATTAATACATTTCGAGTTTTGAATATGGTGCAAGGTTAAGAGTCCACCTTCAGTTTTTTACATATGCCAACCACTTTCCCAACATTCATGGGAAAACTGTTCTTTCTTACATTTAATAGTGCTGGTTCCCTTGTAGAAAATTGTCTGACTATATATGTGTGGGTCTATTTCTTGTCTCTCTTTTCTATTTCATTGGTCTCTATGTCTGTCTTTATACCGGTATTACACTGTTTGGATTACTGTACTTTTTAGTAAATTTTAGAATTGGAAAGTGGGAGAACTCTAACTGTTCTTCTTCTCCAGATCTTTTTGGCTATTTAAGGTCTTTTTTTAAATATTTTATTTATTTGACAGAGAGAAACACAGCAAGAGAGGGAACACAAGCAGGCAGAGGTGAGAGAAGGAGAAGCAGGCTTCCCGCCCATCAGGGAGCCCACCCAATGTGGGGCTTGATCCCAGGACCCTGAGATCATGACCTGAGCCAAAGGCAGACACTTAATGATTGATCTACTCAAGCACCCCTTTTTGGGGTCTTTTGAAATTCCATTGAATTTTAGGATTTTTTTTTCTGTTTTGGCCAGAGACATTGCAGAGACTGCATTGAATCTGTAGGTCACTTTAATAGTGTTGACATCTTAGTTTTGTTTTTTAATCTATGAATAGAGAGTATACTCCCATTTATTAGTTCTTATAAAAGCATTTTGTAGTTTCTGGTGTACAAGGGCTTTTGTCTGGGAAAAAATAGTTCTAAGTATTTTATTATTTTTGATACTAGTATAAGTAGAGTTGTTTGCTTAATCTCCCTTTTGGATATTTCATTGCTAGTATATAGAAACACAACTGATTATCAGATGTCAATTTTGTGTTCTGTAACTTTGAATTAATTTATAGTTCTAAGCGCGCGTGTGTGTGTGTGTGTGTGTGTGTGTGTGTGTGTAATCTTTAGGGTTTCAACATGTAAGATCATGTTATTTTTCTGAAAAATTAATTTTATTTCTTCCTTTCAAGTTTGGCTACCTTTTAATTTATTTTTCTTTCATAATTGCTGTGGCTAAGACTTCCAGTACTACAATGAATAGAAATGGTAAAATGATCGTCTTTGTCTTGTTCCTGACCATAAGAAAGTTTTTAGTTAGTCATTAATGAGTATGATGTTAGCTGCGGACTTTTTATATATGGTTTATATTATGTTGAAGTTGTTTCCTTCTGGTTCTTTGTTCAGTGTTTTTATCATTAAAGGTATTGAATTTCATCAGATGCTTTTTCTGCATCAGTTGAGATGATTGTAGAATTTTTTTCCTCCTTCATTCTATTATTGCGGCACATTACACTGATTTTCATATGGTGAGCCATCCTTGTTGTCCTACTTGGTCATGGTCTGTAATCTTTTAATGTACTATTGAATTCTGTTTGATAATATTTCATTGTGTATTTTTGTATAAATACTGGTAAGAAATATTAGTCTATAGTTCTCTTTACAAATAGTGTCTTTGTCTGATTTTGGTATTAGACCTCATAGAATGTTTGTAAGTGTACTTTCCTCTTCACTGTTTTAGAAGAGACTGAGGAAGATTGGTGTTAATTCTTCATTAAATGGTAGAATTTACCAGTGCAGTCATATAGTTTCTGGGCTTTTCTTTTTTTAGGAGGTTTTTGACTACTGATCCCCTAAGCAGTTATAAGTTTGTTCAGATTTTCTATTTTTTAATTACTCAGTCTTGATAGGTTGTATTTCTGGTAACTTTTCATTTCATTTAGGTTATCAAATTTCAATTTTTCATGGTACTTTTTTTAAGATTATTTAATTTATTTATTCATTTACTTATTTTGAGAGAGAGAGAGAGTGTGTGTGTGTGTACACATGAGTAGGGGGAAAGGCAGAGGGAGAGAGAGAGAGAGAGAGAGAGAGAATCTCAAGCAGATTCTGTGCTGAGGTTGGAGCCCGATCTGAGGCTTGGCTTGCAACACTGAAATCATGACCTAAGCTGAAATCAAGAGCCAGATGCTTAATTGACTGAGCCACTCAGGCACCCCACTTCATAGTAGTTTTTTATAATATTTGCATTTCAGTAAAATAGGTTAGAAGGTCCCCTTTCATTTTTTATTTTAGTTATTTGAGTTTTCCTTACTTTTGTCTTAGTTTTTTTTCAATTTTTTTTGATCTTTTCAAAGAACCAATCCTGGTTTTGTTGATTTTCTTTATTGTTTTTCTATTGCTTATTCAATTTATCTTTGCTTTAATTTTTATTTCCTTCCCTCAGCTAGCTTTTGGTTTAGTTTGTTCTTATTTTTCTTTACCTTTAAGTCTAAAGTTAAGTCATGGATTTCAAATATTTCTTCTATTTTGCTATAAGCATTTACTGCTTTAAATGTTCCTCTTAACCCAGTTTGTGTTATATTCTGCAAGTTTTTCTGTATGATATTTTTATTTTCATTAGTCTCAAAATACTTTCAAATTTCACATGTAATTTCCTCTTTGACTCATTGATTTAAAATGTGGTTGTTTAATTTTTACATATTTGCTAATTTCCCAATTTTTCTTCTGCTTTTGATTTCTAGTTTCACTCCAGTGGTTGAGATTTCTTTTGCTAAAGGATAGAGAATAGAAAAGTTAATATGGCCATGCTTTAATTATCCTTTCTGCTTGCCTATTGAGAAATTAAGAGGCATTAAAATAATGGGTTTATTACCTTTTTAGCAAGTTTCTGAATTAAAGCCCACACACTCTCAGGTTCTCCATTGCCAAACTTTTTTTCTCAGTGATCAATTATTATTTGTGGAAATTCCTGCCCCTGGGGGCTGTGTTGTGTCCCTAGTTGCTGAGTCATGGGGTGACTTCCTGTAGCTACCACACAAAGGACTCTTGAGGCAACCTATAGTTTGCCTATGTTTCACTCCAGCTGTGAATTGTCCTCCTCTCTAAGCCTCTAGGCCTTCCCACCTTGGAATAGACCTCTAATAAAATGCTTTCATAGTGACAAAGGCTAGTTGCTCTGCTTCCAAGTATATAATTGCTTCTAACATCCAAAACAAACCACTTTGGGAGAGTTTTTTATTAATTCTTATGACAATGGAGTTTTTCTCCATTAGGCAATTTGTGATGATTTATTTGAATTTGTCACTTGCAAAGTTGGATAGCAAATTGTTATAAGTTGCAAATGTTATCAGGTTGTTAATTTGAGCATGAAGAATGATTTTTGTTAATGTAAATACCTAGGTTCATCTTATAGTATGCATTTACAAGATTTCACATTTCAGCAGCAGCTTAAAAATTTTTCAGAATGCCGAACATTAGTACTAATGTTGAGCTACTTGTATTTTAAGCATTTAATGGAAGAAAATCAACATTTCTTTACTCATGAATGAAAGGAAATTATTATTTAGTTCTTAAGGCCTTCCTATAATTAAATACTTTGTCATTTACCTCCTGCCACTTAAAGAAAAGACAATTTCACGACTCTGAGCATGTCCATAAGCATCAGAAAAAAAAAATTCTTATAACTCATTCATTTTATCCCTTATGGAATTCTGAATGTAGGAAACGACTTTGGCCATACATGATGACTGGCCAGAGACCAGAGCTTAAAATGTATGTCATCAAATTAAACATACATAAATTAAGGAGCAAGTACCAGGTATTAAGCAAAGATTTGTCCAAGAGACAGTAATAGCATGTCCTTGAAGAGCAAGTTTACTGCCCTTCCCTCTTCGCACAGTATTGAAAGGGCATCTCCGTTCTTGGTTCTCTGCCAGGGGATTCCCTAACACCACGTTTGTGAACAAGACCCTTCTGCTCCAGGCCACCACAACATCTGTTCAAGGTTGACCTCTTTTGCTTGGTTTCTGGGGGCTTTGCAATGTGATGACAACCCACCTGTCTACTCAGATGCCCCCATCTTTTGAGGTCCCCATGGTCACCATACTAGCCTTTGGCTTATTCCCACCCATATCTGATTTGTCCTTTCACCACCTCCCAACTGTGCACTCTCTTCCTCAGAATGACCACAGGCACAAACTGTCTGGTTTAGACAGAGTCCTCTCAAGGTCCCTCCTCCAGGAAGCTTTCCTGAAATTCTGTTCATGTTGGTCTCACCCTCCACAGAGATCCGCCTGCATTTATAAGTTGGCATTTTGCAATTAACACTTCTTCCAAAGCATGTGACAATGATAAACAATTTCCTCTTTAAGATCATCAAAAATTCCTTGAGAAAGATGATCATTTCTGAAGTTTCTGTGTTTTACTTCTGTAGCTCACATAACTGGTTCTCTATTCATTAAAAGAAAAGAGATACAGATTTCCAGGGATTCATTAATGGTGTTCCTCACATTAGAGTCAATGAGTCAGTTTTCCAAAGTGTGATGAGAACAATTATCACCACCAGTGATAATGTGGGACTTGAAGACATCATAGAAAACAAGGTCAGTAGTTTCCTCTAAAAAATTATGTTCAAAATACACTTGTACTGATAAGTAAATGGCTACTTTCAGGTATGGTGAAGAGAAATAGTCAGTGGCAATGTAGGATGTTAATTTTTTTATCATGCTAAGATAGAGTGCATTTATATATGTGTGGATATGTATTCCTATGTAAATAAACAATGAAACATCAACCGATTTTAATTAGGGAAAACATTAAATAACTTTGAGAGTAACAGAATATGTGGCTAGTTAGAGCTTCTTTGAATGGATGGATAATGGTAATTTTCCTAAGTAGATGTTCTTATGTACTTGAAGACAGTCTGTTCTCATAATTTGTTTCCCAGCTCCTCCCCTGTACCTCCCACCATCCAGTACTTGGTTTAGACATTTAAGGAGGATGATTTTGATGCATCAGGTAGACAATGTATCAACCATGCTAATTGTGTCAGCCATGGCAAGTAAAGTCACATTTTCCAGCACTGACTTTAGGTTTCCTATTAGAGCTAAAGGAGATGGGGAAAAAGTCCAATATTGGGCCCTGAGGTGATGTTCAGTAAACCTGCTTTTTCCTTGCCTCAACTGGGAGTTATGTAGAGCTGGCCATCCATGATGGGGTATGAGTGTGGTATCCATAGCCACATGATGTCTTGAAGCAAAAGAAATGCTGGGTTCTGTCCTTTTAGCTCCAGCCCTTTCACCATGCATGTGAAAGGATGCTACAATCATTAATTAAATATAAATATAATGATTAAGTATTTTATCTTTTTTAAGGCTCTGAAAAATTGTATTTGGCAAAATGACTTGTGCATTGATAATTATTTATACTTGTCTTCAAAGAGTGAAAATTTGGACTGAATTTTATAATTACTGATATGGGATGTGAAACTGACATATATAAGCTTTCAAAGGGTCATTTTTAGAAGAAGTATTTTTGACTGTGTATTCTGATGCTCCTTAATTATATCTGAATATAATAGAAAACAGTTTCAGATGAACACCAACAATAGGAGTTGCATTGTGGCTCTGCTAATTCAAGCCTTTCCTTGTGTTTTACCAGCTTTTGATTTAATGTGTGAATTAGGTGATAATGCTAAAAGGTTGGGATCAGTCATAGATTCTAGAGATAAGTTATTAAATGATCACTTATGATGTGATCATAGTTTAGCTGCTTCATGTTCTTATGTAAAAATGGATATAAATTATCTTTAAAAATTGCCATTTCCCATTTATGTTCTGTTGGATATAATACTCTAAATTTGTTTGCTGGTCTAGAAAATGTGAATTAATCCTAGGTTCCATAGCACTTGGGTGGTACAGTCAGTTAAGTGTCTGACTCTTGCATTCAGCTCAGGTCATGATCTGGGGTGGTAGGATTAAGCCCCTGTTGGGCTGCATGCTCAATATGGAATTGGCTTCAGATTCTTTCTTGCTCCCCCTCTGCCCTTCTCTGCTCAATCTCTCACTCTCTCAAATAAATAAATAAAATCTTTGAAAAAAAAATCATAGGTTCAGAAGTGCCTGGGTGGCTCAATCAGTTAAGCATTCGCCTTCAGCTCAGATCATGATCCTGGGGCCCTGGGGTGGAACCCCAAGTTGGGCTCCCTTCTCAGCAGAGATTCTGCTTCTCCCTCTGCCTCTTTCCCTACCTACCCCCCATCATGGGCATGTTGATGTGCTCGCTCTCTCTCTCTCAAAAAAAACCCAAAATCTTTAAAATAAATCTTAGGTTCCCCCACATCATCCAACTCAACCAGTGAGTCACAGGATCTCCCAGTTACACCACCAACATTCTCTCAACTGCACCCACCGCAGTGTATCTTCTTTCATTCAGCTCAAGGCCTTGCTATTTCTCTCATGGATGACTATCGATGGGACTGCTTTTGGATCACTTCTCAGATTAAAATACTCTAGTGATTTCCACTTGACTCCTCTGTAAGAGAAAGACCTAGTGCCCCTCTGGGATATACAGGATTCCCTCTTACCTGAATTGGGCCTCAAGTCTCACCAGTCTCTCCCAACCTCCGCCATTGCAGGCAAACTCTATGCAAGTAATTATTCCTGTAATCTTAATATTCTGGTCCTCTGTCTGACTGGCCCTCCTGCCTGTTGCTTCCCAGATCTAGTAATCCATGATCCGGGAAGCCTTGTCTGAGCTCTGTCCTACACCCCAAGGTTAGTCTTTAAAAAAAAAAAAATAGAGCACTTATTATATTGTCTTACATTAGCTGCCTTTGCCATCTCCTACACTAGGCCATACACTACAGATTCATTCTTATGGCTATCTCATGTCAATAGCACATTGCATAACACACTGTGATAATTAAGGTTTGTGGATAAATGAATGATCCTTTCCCTATAATAGTGGAGAGCTGGAGGAACCTCATGAGATCATTGTAATGCAGCAAAGCAACTGATGAAAACAGCTCTAGAAAATGCCAAAATCAAAGTGTTTGGATGAATTCAGGAGGAAGAAGCATATGGAGAGAAGTACTATGACAAGAGGAGACATCATTGCAGTCTTCACTGCAAAGATTCTCCTTCATAGTCTAAAATATACTAGGGAGCATGTATTTTGGAATACTAAAGCTAACTGTCAGTCAGTTAAGTAACTCCTAATCAAATTCCCGATGTTCTCAGGGGAAATGGTTACAAGACTGAAGGTTAAAGTTAAAAAAATAATAATCCAGTACCACATTATTACTTTTTTTTAAAGATTTTATTTA
Source organism: Spilogale gracilis (assembly GCA_004023965.1). Classification (NCBI taxonomy): domain Eukaryota; kingdom Metazoa; phylum Chordata; class Mammalia; order Carnivora; family Mephitidae; genus Spilogale; species Spilogale gracilis. The sequence goes on along the minus strand of PITA01001567.1, from coordinate 99,037 downwards.
TTTATTTGACAGAGAGAGATCACAAATAGGCAGAGAAGCAGGCGAGGGAGGAGGAAGCAGGTTCCCTGCTGAACACAGAGCCTGATGCGGGCCTTGATCCCAGGACCCTGAGATCATGACCTGAGCTGAAGGCAGAGGGCTTTAACCCACTGAGCCATCCAGGCACCCCAGCCACATTATTACTTTATAGTTTTTGCTTGTGGCTCCTCTGTCCTGAAGAAGGAGATCTTGAGGAAGATCCATATTATGCTGTTGTAATTTTTAAAAACTTCACTTACGGAAACAAAGTCCTGTTATTTTTCTTTTATGTAATACCTTCATCTATGTCCATTTAACTTTGGGTATTCTAAACACTCTGTGTACATCCTTTCTGGACAGCCAAACCTAATGCATAATGTACTGGGGCGAAGACCTGAGTAGCACTGTGACTAACCATTTGTAATACAGATTCCCTACTTTTTCTCTGTTTTCAAACATTTCACAGGAGTTGCTCATATCTATTTGGAGGACTTTGTGACTGCTGTTTGGGTACATGTGTTTTTCTCTTTTATAAAGCCATAGGCATTCTGTGACAAGTGAACCTCTGCTCCAGTTACCTTTTCCTTGTTGTCTTTCTTTTCTTTGTGTGGTGTTTGGCTGGGAAGGTTGCTTTGTTTCCATCTAAGGTTTCTGTTTGTTGTTTGTTTTGCCGGTTGTTCTGCATGGTTAGGGTATGTGACAAAGTCCTTCATTAGGATTTGACAAAGCAGCTAATGGCCTTATACAATGAGATAGTGCAATAATACTTTTGAAATGTCTTTACTTTCTAAAGTTTATTTTGTGTTCCTTTAAGTTGTTTGCTATTCCTATCCTTACTTGTTATTTGTAAATATTTAAAACATAACAAGAAAGCATGTTTCCTTTCCCTTGTTTCCCAAAGGTAATCACTTTCAATTTTTTCAGCTTTTTTCCCCTAATATTTATCACTGTGATTTAGAATAATGTGCATATTTTACTTCTTTGATTCAATTTTAGACACAGAACATCGACTTCTGGCTGCTGAAGGTTGTGGGTAACTCACAGCTCCTCTCCATAACCTCTGCCCTCCCTGTGTAACTACATCTTAATTGGATAAATACATAATAAGAGTTTACATTCTTTTGACCATGTAAATTCTGTTCACTCTTGGGTTAGTATACTGTAATTATATCTTCATTCTCATCAAACTCTTTGTTTTTCCTTAGAATAAAAAAATTGACTTTTTTTTTCCGACTTTGGGCTCAGTTTTCTTGGAACTCGTCACAAAATCTTCCTACATTCTCAAACAATTTGTAAAATACCCCTCAGAAGAATTTTGCAGAGACTCAATTCTCTGTCTGATGTTTTACCCGTCTCCCACCTTTAGGGCCCTGGCCTTGTGCACTTCATGTAGACTTGTTCCCTGTGAGAGTGATATAACACTGGCAGAAGACTGTCCCACTAGGATCTTCCTTGAGCTTCACCTCCCTCTGGCCTTGGAGAGCTTTGTCTAGGATCTCAGGCTTTCTTCATCTTTGATAAAACTCCACTGTGGAGTTGAAAATCATTATCCTTCAGGATTCTGAAGGCATTGTTCCACTGTCTTTCAGTTTAGCTTGTTAAGGAGTTCTATATCATTCTGATTAATTATCCTTTGTAATGTTTTTCTTCTCTCTGGAGGCTTTGGGGAATTCTTTTTATTCTTGGTGTTCTGAAATTTTACTATGAGATGACTAGAAATGGATCTTTTTTCTTTTTACTATCTAAAGAATTTGGAGGGAACTTTACAATCTTGGATATTTTTCCTTCTGTTCTGAAATTTCTTCTTGCAGTATTTAATTGACAATTTTATTACCATTTTTTTTGGGGGGGGCTTCCCTTTCTGGAATCGCAATTAACTGGGCATTGGACCAATCATACATTCTTTTCATTAATCCTTTAGCTTTGTCATTTTTTTCCCCATATGGGAAATTTCCTCAATTTCAGTTTACACATTTCTATTGAATTTTTTATAAATTTTCATTTATTTTCTAGGATTTATTTTCTTGTTTTATGATTGTTCCTTTGTAATAGCATATATATATATATATTGTGGATGCATTGACTTCCTTTATCTCCCTGATGATATTATAGTCACTTTAGTATTTTCTTCTATACTTTATTTTTTAATCTTTTTATTTTACTGTCTATGTCATGGGTCTGGTTCTTTGATATTTTACTGTCATTTATATTTGAGAGTGAATTACTAAAACATTGCTTAAAATTTCTTGTGCGTATGTGGGTGGAGGGGAATGTATAGACCAGAGTGCTTCACTACAAAGTTATTCTCATAGTTTTCCTTTAGAGTTCAAAATCATCAGTGTTTGCTGATTTTTCTTCTTTCTTTGTATTGTTTCTTTGTGAATGTTTATGCAGAAAAGTAGGCTCATGTGTCCTGTCTGGCTTGGCTAGGATGTCATAGGTGGAGAAGAATTGGATATAAGCTTATTTTCTGACATTCAACATATTTAGCCTTTGGGATTGTGGAAAAATAAAATGTTCCTGGAATTCTTATTGTTTCTATAAAAAGCCTTGGTCCTTGAAGCCCCAGATCTCACACACCTTAAGAATTAGATCTCTAGGGCGCCTGGGTGGCTCAGTTGGTTAAGCGGCTGCCTTCAGCTCGGGTCATGATCCCGGAGACCCAGGATTGAGTCCCACATCGGGCTTCCTGCTCCGCGGGAAGCCTGCTTCTCCCTCTCTCACTCCCCCTGCTTGTGTTCCCTCTCTGGCTGTGTTTCTCTCTGTCAAATAAATAAAATCTTAAAAAAAAAAAAAGAATTAGATCTCTAACCATTTGTTTAGTTAATTGCTCTGATCTAAAATGACAATAAAACATCTTTTATCTCTACAAAGAGGACCAAATCTTTAGAGCTCAGGTCAGATTCTAGGTTAGACTCTAGGGTTCCAGGAAGACCTAGATGGCTATCTCCCTAGGTATTATATTTCAAGAAGGAATGAGTGTTGGAGACATCTCTAAGTTGATCAAATTCCTGAGATTTTTTTATGACTTACCAAGTGACTGGGATTGGGACTCAGACTCATCACATTCCCAAGGAGATCCTGTCAGGTGGAGCAAGGGACAGCTGCTTCTTCCCCTTTCATAAGGAGAGAGAAATCATATTTCCTTATTCTTTACTGATGACATGTTCAGCTACCCACATAGGGCAACTGATTTGGCTGTTACATTACTTTTTAAAACTATCAAGTTTCTTCTTTTTAATTTTAATTTACAATCAGCCTTTCATAATTTATACTTTCAAAATGGAATTCTAGATGGTTGAGTTTATTCTATAAAATATGTATGATTTTGTTATTTTTTCTTTGATAATTTATTCTTTTACTCTATCTTGCACAAATATTCTGTTTTAAGATAAAAGTCACATCACGTACACTTGAAATGCTTTAATTGTACATGACTTTTCCCTCTTGATCAAATTCTTATTGCTAGATAGTCCCTGTTTTGCATAAGTCAGTTTCCCTATATACCCATCTGTTTATCACTTCAGTCCACCTCCTTCACTGAGAAGGGTTACTGGGTTTCTTAGGAAAGGAAGCAGCATGAGAGGCTTCAGTTTAACCTTTCCATGAAGATTAGATGAGTCTGACAAATGCTTGCCAATTATTTTCGCAGGTTGAAATTACTTTACTTATCAAATGAGAATTTCACTAAAAAATCTTTCATGCTTGTAGATAACAGCAAGGCAAATCATACATTATCAATGAAAGGAAAGGCCAGGGTGACAGGATGCTATTTCACAGCAGCATTTGAGATAATGATATGGAAATCTGTGAGTTTATCTTTCTTATAGACCTAAGAAATGGCTGACAGTCTATTAAGACTAGAATGTCTTGGGAGTGACCAAAACAATAACACAAAATATTTTGCTTTGAAGTAACTGCGTATAAAAGACAAGTTGAATTTCATGTGGCCTTGGGTTCTTTTTTCAAAGCTGATTTGGATGTTTATATATCCTCCTCTTGATTAATTCATAAATGTATTGACCAGGAACTTCGGTGTGATGACAATCAGTAGGGTTTCATAGTGTAGGGAAATAACTAGAAAAGAGAAATATATTTCTTTATAGAAATACAAGACAGTATTTTGCTACATTTTGAAGACATTTAAATACAATCTAGAGGCTTGCCATTAATACAGTTTGTGAAATATTGAGAACTCTAAGTGGGGTTAAGGAAAATGGTAGTGTAAGGACCTCTAAAAATTAATTCATCCATAAAAACAATGTGAATGCCAATAACAATTGTAGAAATCAACTTCTTAAGAAATCTGAAAATTAACTGAAGGTTTGCAATAATTTGAGTAGCATTTGTTCAAGTAAAATATCTCAGTTTGGGTAAGAACAATGGGTTCCTGGAATTCAACCTGCTCTGTTCCCATGTCCCTCTCCACAGTTCTGTGGTCACCTTGAAAGCCAAAAGCCTCAAATCATTGTGAAAACCAGCAGCCTAGGAGATACTGGAAGAGGTAAAATGGATTTGGAATGCCCCTAAAGCAATATTCCCAGAGAACTGTCATTATTCAGACTGTTTAGAAGTTCCCATGAAACTGTTTTGTCTTTATTTGACCTAAATTAGAGTTCTCTTAGTTCAAATAATTTTCTCCCCAAAGATATTTGTTGAAAATATATTTTACAGTAACATATATCTGAGATGACAATATGAGTTACAGCAAATGGGGATGACCAAAAAATTTAAAGGAATAGCTGAGGTCTAAGATGCTCAAAGTGGTTTTGCAAAGATCCAACCTATTTCTGGGCTTCTAGAAGGGCATGCATATGGTATATATACAGGTTTTTGAACATGTCCAGTGCTGTATGAATGTCCAGAAAAGACCTGAGTAGACCCTGAGCTCTCATTTGTTACTGACCTGAAGGCTCTGCATAAGCAGAAAGTGAAGGTTAGCGCAAAGTTGTAAGATGTCTACGTGAACATTGAATGTGTAGCCCAACATGCACATAGAGCTCTTTGGCAAAGGCTTGGAGATTTATTACTTCTAGGCATTAAAGGAAATCTTTCCAAACACTAAGCTAGACCAGTAAGTAAGTGAGCAGAGATGTTAGTGGCTACACATAACAAAGAATATAGTAACAAATACAGCAGTAAGAAACAGGAACAACAACTCCTGGGAGGAAAAGGAATTTGATTTCCAGATTTCACATTATGTTATTTTGAATGTCGCATTTCCAATGAATAAATTATGAGATATGAAATGGAACCAGAAAGAATGACCTATACTTAAGTAAAAAAGTAGTCAGTGGAAATTGTCCCTGAGGAAGTTCAGTCATTGGACGTAATAGACAAAGACTTTAAATTATCTATTTTAAATATGTTCAAAGAACTAAAGGAAACCATGTCTAAAGAATTAAGGGAAGTAATAAAGATGCATCACCAAATGGAGAATGTAAAAAAAGTTTATTTTTTAAATGAATCAAAAAAAATTCTAGAGTTGATTTGAAAAATTCACTAGAGGCACCCAACAGTAGATTTAAATTGACAGAAGTTACTAATGAACATCAAGATAGGTCAATTGAGATTACCCACTCTGAAGAACAGGAATTTTAAAAAAGTGTGAAAAAATCAATAGAGCCTCAGAGACTTGTGATTTACTATTTACTTTGCATAAGCATATACATAATAGGAGTCCAGAAGGAGAAGAGTGGCAGAAAAAATATTTGAAAAATTAAAAGCCCTGAATTTCCCAAATTGAAGAAGATAGTTAATTTACACATCGAAGAAGCTCAATGAACTTTAGGTAGTAAAAACTTAGAGATCCATACCAGACACAAATTAGTCTGGCTTAAAAGCAAAGAAGAAAGGAACTTGAAGGTAGAGAAGAAAAGCTATTCATTTTGTTCAAGGGATCCTCAGTAAGCACACCACTTCATTTTCTACACAGAAACCATGGAGGTTAGAAGATTGGAAAAAAATATTTTATAATAAAGTGCGAAAAGAAAAAGATGTACACAAGAATTCTGTATCCAATGAAACTATCATTCCAAAATGGAGGTGAAATTCAGACATTCCCAGATAAACAAAAACAGAAAGTTCATCATTAGCAAATCTGTCTGAAGAAATACTAAAGGAAATCCTTCAGGTTTAAGTGAAAATACCAAAGAGTAATCTACCTGGAGAAAAAAAGAGCACTGGTAAAAGTAACTAAATAGATAAATAAAAAATACATATAACTATATTTTTATTTCTAGTATTTTTTTCTAACTGAAAAACAGATGCATAAAGCAATAATTGTACAACTGATGGAGATGACAGTGTTAGAAGATACACTTATTATGACAATAATGGCACAAAGAGAGGGTAGAGAATGGAGCTATATAGGTGCATAATTTCTGTATATTATTGAAATTAAGTTGGTGTTGACATGAGCTAGATGATTATAAATTAAGATGTTAATTGTAATCCCTAGGGCAATGACTAAGAAAATAACTTTTAAAAAATGTAAAAAGAAAGGACAAGGAAATTAAAATAGTACAAAAGAAAATATCAATTGAACATGAAGGAAGGCAGTAATGAAAGAATGAGGAACAAATATAATTTATATCTTAAAAATAAATAGTAAAGTGACACATACAAATCCTACCTTATGAGTAATTAAATAAATGTAAATGGTTTAAGCACTCTAATCAAAAGGCAAGGATTGACAGAACAGTTTTTTTTTAATATAATTCAAATATATGCTGTCTATAAGAGACACAGTTTAGATTCAAAGACACAAGTAGATTTTAAGTAAAAAGATGGAAATAAGATATGCCATGTAAGCAGTCACAAAAAAGAGAATTTGAGTGGTTATAGTAATATTAGACAAAAAAGATTTCCAGGAAAAAAAACGACATTTTATAACAATAAAAAAGTCAAGTCTTTAAGAAGATATAACAATTATAAGCATACATGGACCTATCAAGAGAGCCCAAAATATATGAAGCAAAACCTGACAGAATTGAAAGGAGAAATAAGACAACTCAACAATAATATTGGAGCCTTTGGTTCCTTACCTTCATAACAGATAGCTTCTCCAGTGTACACAGACCATTCTCCTCCATCCTCCAGGAAGAAGTCTATGTTCAGCCATAAAATGTTTCAGTAAATTTAAAAGATATGAATTTATACAAATTATCTTCTTCTAAATGAAACTGGAAGTAAATAGCAAATATTTAGGAAATTCACAATATATAAAAATTAATAATAGACTCCTAAATAATAAATGAGTCAACTAAGAAAAGGAAATTAGAAAATATTGAACTGAAATAAGAGAAACACAATATTTTAAATCCTCTGGGATTCTGCACCAGCAGTGGTTATAGTGAAATGGACAGCTGCAAATGTATTTCAAAAAAGAAGAAATACCTCAAATAGATAACTTAAATTTTCACCTTAATATAGTATAAAAAGAAGACCACAGAGAAGTGAAAAGAAGGAAACAATGATTATGTCAGAAATAGATGAAAAATGGAATAAAAAACAACAGAGAATATTAACAAAACCAAAATGTTTTTTTTTGAGAAGATCAAGAAAATCAATAAACCCTTAGCTATATCAACCAAGGAAAAAGAGAGGAGATACAAATTACTAACTTAAAAACTGGAAGAGGGAACATCACTACTGACCTCACAGGAAGAAAAAAAAAAAAGATTATAAAGGAATACTATGAACAGTTGCATTTCAATGAATTAAATAGTGTAGACTGAATAAATTAATTTCTGGGAAGACAGATGATCAAAACTGACTCAAGATTTACAACAGTTAAGATGGCTGTTATAAACAAAAACAACACACACACCCAGAAAACTAAAAAAAAAAAAAAAAAAATTTCAAAAGATAAGAAATATTGGTAAGGATGTGGGGAAATGTTAGTGTAAAATAGAGCCACTACTATGAAAATAGTATGGAAATTCCTCAAAAAAATAAAAATAGAACTAAAATATGATCTGGCAATACCACTCCTGGGTATATCTCAAAAGAACTCAAAATAAGGGTCTCAAAGAGGTATCTTCACCTTCATGCTTATTGCAGCATTATTCATAATAGCCAAAATTTGGAAACAATCCCAATGTCCACACATGGATGAATGGATAGAGAAAATACAGACATGCATTGGTATAGTATTCTGTCTTTAAAAAGACAGAAAGTCTACCATTTGTGCGAACATGAATTATCCCAGAAGACTAAGTGAAATAAGTCAGATGCAGAAGCATATACCATGATTCCATTTATATGAGGTAGATAAAATAGTCAAACTCACAGAAGTAGAGAATATAATGGATGCCAATCATTGCAGGGGGGAGATGAAAATGGGGAGTTGTTCCTTAGGAAAAGTTACAGTTATACAAACTGTATAAGTTTTAGAGACTGGCTGTACCACACACAGGTTATAATTAACAATACTGTGTTGTACACTTAAAAACTGAAGAGGATAGATCTCATGCTAAGTGTCCTTACACACACACACACACACACACACACACACACACTCACACATACACACACACAAGGGACACAAGAAATATTTTGGAGGTGATAGATGTGCTTAGAAATTTGTTTGTGGGGTCACCTGGGTGGCTCAGTCATTAAGTGTCTGCCTTCGGGTCAGGTCATGATCCTGGAATATTGCATGGAGGCCCACATTGGACTCCCTGTTCCATGGGAATCCTGCTTTTCCCTCTCTCACTCCCCCTGCTTGTGTTCCCTCTCTAGCTGTGTTTCTCTCTGTCAAATAAATAAATAAAATCTTAAAAAAAACACTTGTTTGTGTGTGTGTATATATACACACATCTAAATTTATCAAAATGTATAATTAAATATGTGAAACTTTCTCAATACATGTTTTAAATTTTATTTTATTTTTTCAGTGTCCCAAGATTCATTGTTTATGCCCCAAACCCAGCGCAAAAGGTATTCAACTTGGCAAAGAAGAAGTCAAACTCTCTCTTTGCAGATGACATGATACTCTATGTGGAAAACCCAAAAGACTCTACCCCCAAACTATACTAGAACTCATACAACAGTTCAATAATGTGGCAGGATACAAAGTCAATGCACAGAAATCAGTTGCGTTCTTACACACTAACAATGAAAATATAGAAAGGGAAATCAGAGAATCGATTCCATTTAATATAGCACCAAAAATCATAAGATACTTAGGAATTAACCTAACCAAAGAAGTTAGGGATCTGTACTCAAAGAACTACAGAACACTCATGAAAGGAATTGAAGAAGACACAAAAAGATGGAAGAGCTTTCCATGTTCAAGGATCGGAAGAATAAACATGGTTAAAATGTCTATACTGCCCAGAGCAATCTATATTTTCAATGCCATTCCAATCAAAATTCCACCAACATTCTTCAAAGCATTGGAACAAACAATCCTAAAATTTATATGGAACCAAAAAAGACCCCGAATCGCCAAGGAATTGCTGAAGAAGAAAAGCAAAGCTGGGGGCATCTCATTACCTGTCTTCAGGCTTTATTACAAAGCTGTGATTACCAAGACAGCATGGTACTGGCACAAAAACAGACAAATAGACCAATGGAATGGAGTAGAGAATCCAGATATGGACCCACAAATCTATGGTCAAATTATCTTCAACAAAGCAGGAAAAAATATCCAGTGGAAAAAAGACAGTCTCTTCAATAAATGGTGCTGGAAAATTGGACAGCTACGTATAGAAGAATGAAACTAGACCATTCCCTTACACCACACACAAAGGCAAACTTGAAATGGATGGAAGACCTCAACATGAGGCAGGAATCCATCAAAATCCTGGAGGAGAACATAGGCAGTAACCTCTGTGACATCGGCCACATCAACTTCTTTTCAAGTCACTTCTCCAAAGGCAATGGAGACAAAAGCTAAAATGAACTTTTGGGACTTCATCAAAATAAAAGGCTTCTGCACAGCAAAGGAAACAGTCAACAAAACAATGAGGCAACCCACGGAATGGGGTCAATACAATTTTTTTAAGAAAATAAATCTGGATAGACATATCACATTCAGAAATTTAATTAATAATTAAAAGCCATCCTCTCAAGAAAACTATAGACCTGGATGGCTTCACTAGTGAATTCTACCTAACCTAAAAAGAAGAGGGTTTCTGGGTGGCTCCGTGGGTTAAAACCTCTGTGTTTGGCTCAGGACATGATCGCAGGGTCCTAAAGTCAAGGTCTGCATGGGGCTCTCTGATCAGCAGGGAGCCTATTTCCTCTGCTCTCTCTGCCTGCCTCTCTGCCTACCTGTGATCTCTCTGTTTGCCAAATAAATAAATAAATAAACAAACAAATAAATAAATATTAAAAAAAAAAGAATTAACATCATTCTTTCACAAACGTGTCTAAAAAAGTTAAATAGAAAGGAATACTTCTAAACTCATTTTATGAGGACAATATTATTTTGATACCAAAACCAAATAGATATCACAAGATGATGAAAACCACAGATCAATATATCTTTATGCCAAGATCCTCAACAAAATAGTGACAAACAGAATCCCATAATATATAAACTTGATTATACACCAGTGACCAAACAGGATTTATCCTAGAAATGTAAGAATAGTTCAACACACAAAAATCATGTAGTGTAATATTCCATGTTCAGAGAATAGGCAAAAAAAAAAATCTCATCTCAGTAGATGCAGAAAAAAAATTTGACAAAATCAAGCATTATTTCATGATGAAAACATCCAACAAACTAGAAATAGAGCATATCTTCTTCTACCTGATAAAGGGGATCTATGAAAAACCCCCAGCTAACAATAGAGGTAATGATTTAAAAAAAAAAAAAAGGAAAAAAAAAGAAAACAAGAATAAGATAAGGATATGAGGATGTCCACTTTCACCATTTCTGTTCAACATTGTACTAGAGTTTCTACCCAGAGCAGTTAGGCATCTATAAATAATAAAAATAATAAAATATATCTTGTTGAAAAGAAGGCAAAACTGTCTCTATTTTCAGAAGATATGTTCTTATGTATAAAAAATCAAAGGAATCTAAAAAAATTCCTGAACTATTACAACTAATAAGTTCAACAAAGTCATAGAATACAAGATCAAAATAAAGATAGAAAGAAACAGAGAGAAAAGAGCTCTACTAGCTAGGTCAGTCCTAGCCCAAATGTAAAATAAGTGATATCACTATTGACCCCTGCTGCTTTCTTATATAACTCCTGTTTTACTCAACAGAAATAAATTTTGTGAATAACTGCTCACAGTACAACACACAACTTGTTATTGCAGAGTTCAGACAAGGGACCTACATTTCTCAAGTTGACTACTTTATTTTTTCCAACACAGCCTGCTTACTCTGATTCTGTAAAATGCAATTTTTAGTAGCACCTTGATCAAGTGGATGCCTGGAAAATAACAGGCACTTTAGAGAAGAGATTATTTTTTGAGATTGCTGAATAGACTATAAGTTCTCAGAAGGAGAAATTCAAGGGTGGTTATTCTGAGTGCTTAGGTGATGATTAAGACATTGTGAAGCATCTCATTTCTAAGTTTACTGATTTTCCTAACTTGCTTGAAATAAATATTTTTAAATTAAACTTTTTTATTTTGGAACAATTATAGATTCATATGCAGTAGTAAAAATAATAGAGAGGTCCCCTGTATCCTTTATCCATCTTCTCCGAATGATAGCATTTTTTAAAAAAGATTTTATTTATTTATTTGACAGAGAGAGAGATCACAAGTAGGCAGAGAGGCAGGCAGAGAGAGGAGAAAGCAGGCTCACTGCTGAGCAGACAGCCCGATGCGGGCCTCGATCCCAGGACCCTGAGATCATGACCTGAGCCGAAGGCAGAGGCTTTAACCCACTGAGCCACCCAGGCACCCAAATGATAGCATTTTGTCAAATATTTAGGATCTCGACAATCAGGATACATAACATTTCTACCACCACCATGATGATGTTACATGTTGCTCTTTTATAGCTACATACATTTTTTTTATCACCTCCATCCTCTCTTTGACCTGTGACAACCACTAATATGGCATCCATTTCTATAATTTTGTTAATTGAAGATTGTTATAGACAAAAATCATGTGGAAAGCTACCTTTGGGATTGACTTTTTTCTACTCACCATCATTCTCTGAAGATTGATCCAAGTTAGTGCATAGATAGTTCCCTTTTGTTACTGAATAGTATTTCATAATATGTTGGGCAGAATAACAGCCTACTTAATATTCCTTAAACACCCAATCCTGTGAATATTTTGTGTCAAATGGAAAAAGGACTTTGAAGGAGTGATTCAGTTAGGAATCTTTTTTAAAAAATATTTTATTTATTTGTTGACAGAGTGAGAGAGAGATAGCAAGAAAAAGAGCACAAGCTGGGTGAGCGGCAGGCAGAGGAAGAGGGAGAAACAGTTTCCCCGATGAGCAAGGAGCCTGATGCAGGCCTCCATCCCAGGACTCTCGGATCATGACTTGATTTGAAGGCAGGTGCTTAAACAGCTGAAACATCTGGTTGCCCCATAAGTTAAGAATCTTGAGATGAGCTGATTATCCTGGATTATCAAAGCTGACCCAGCATCTTCACAGGGTTGTCATAAGGATAAGAGTGACAGGAGAGTCAAAGAAGAAGATGTGAAGAAGAAAGAAGAGATAAATGATTTGATGTGAGAATGACTGAACCCACCGTTTTTGGCTTTGAAGATAGAAGAAAAAGACCAGTACTTAAGGAATACAGGAGGATCTCTAGAAGCTAGGAAAAGCAAAGGAACAGTTTTTTTGTTTTTGCTCTTTGGTTTTTGTTTTGTTTTGTTTGTTCTTTTTACTGGGGATATCCAAAATAAACAGTCTTGCCAACACTTGATTTTTAACTTTGTGAAACCCATTTTGGCTTTTTGTCGAGATCTGAAAATTCTTTATATATTCCCCCTGCTAGCTCTTTGTTGGTTATGTTGTTGCAAATACTTCATCGCAGCTTACCTTTATCTCCTCCTAACAAGGTTTTTCACAAAACAGAGTTTAGTTTTGAAGAACTCATCTTATCAATTTATCTTTTTATGGCTCATTCTTTTAAAAACAGTACAAGACCTTTTCTTCAGAGACCTAAATCCTGAAGATTTTCTCCTATGGTTTTTCTTTAAGCTGGTGACACATTTTGAGGTTGTTGTTGTGGTGGTGGTTTGTATAAGGAATAAGATAAATTTTAAAAAATAGATGTCAACTTTTTACAACACCATATATTGAAAAGGGAATCTTCTCTCCATTGAATTCCTTTCAAACCTTTGTCAAATGTGTTTTGGGCAAATTTGCATTTGGTGTGGGTCTGTTTCTTGGTTCTTTCTTCCATTTACTATTCTGACTGGTGTGAGGTAGTATCTCACTGTGGTTTTGATTTGTATTTCCCAGATGCTGAGTGATATTGAGCACTTTTTCATGTGCCTGGTTTTTTGTTTTGTTTTGTTTTGTTTGTTTTGTTTTTAACATCCCATCTTCTTTATCCATTCATCTGTTGATGTACACTTGCCCTGCTTCCATGATTTGGCTATTGTAAATGATGTTGATACAAAAATAGGGATACATGTATCCCTTTGAATTAGTGTTTTCGTATTTTTTGAGTAAATATTTTGTAGTGTAATTATTAGATAGTAGGGCAGTTCTGTTTTTCATGTTTTGAGGACCCTCCATAATATTTTCCACAGTGGCTGCACCAGTTTGCATTCCTACAAACAGTGCAAGAGTGTTTCTTTTTTTCCACACCCTCACTAATTCTTATTGTTTCCTGTATTAATGATTTTGGCCATTCAGACAGGTGTAAAGTGATATCTCAGTATAGTGTCAATTTGCATTTCTCTGATGAGGAGAGATGCTCTGATGAGCATTATGTATGGTATGACAGATCTTTCTAAATTTATTGAGGTTTATTTTGTGGTCTAATCTGTGATCTATTCTGGAGATTGTTCCATGTGCACTTAAAAAGAATGTGTATTCTGCTGTTTTAGGATGGGATATATCTGAATATATCTGTTAAGTCCATCTGGTTCAGTGTGTCATTCAAAGTCATTGTTTCTTTGTTGATGTTCTTTTTAGATGATCTATCTCTTCATGTAAGTGGGGCGTTAAACTCTCTTACAATTATTGTATTGCTATTGGTTATTCCCTCTGTGTTTAAATCTTATGTTGAGTGCATAAATGTTTACAATTGCTATATCTTCTTGTTGGGTTGTCCCTTTATTATTATGTCATGTTCTTCTTTATCTTTTGCTCTAGTCTTTGTTTTAAAGCCTGCTTTGTCTGATATAAGTAATTTTATTCTGGCTTTCTTTTGACATCTATTTACATGATAAATGAGTGTCTGTGCCCTCACTTTCAATCTGCATGTGGCTCTAGGTCTGAAATGAGTCTCTTATAGGTAGCATATTGATGGGTCTTGTCACCCCATGTCTTTTGATTGGAACATTTAATCCATTTACATTCAAAGTGATTATCAATAGATATATATTATTGTCATTTTGTTACTTGTTTTGTGCTTTTTTTTTTGGAGCTTTTTTTCTGATCCTTTCTTCTCTTTGTCACTTTCATGGTTTGCTGGTTTTCTTTAGTGACATGCTTGATTCATTTCTCTATATTCTTTGCGTATCTACTATTGGTTTTTGATTTGTGATTACCATTAAGTTTGTATATAATATCTGCATTTGGCAGTCTATGTTCAGTTGATGGTTACTTAAGTTTGAATCCATTCTTTACTATCTCTCCCACCCCACACATTTTAGGTATATGGTGTCATATTTTACATCATTTTATTTTGTGAATCCCTTGATTGATTTTTTTTTTACATAAATACTTATTTTTACTGCTTTTATGTTTCCTACTTTTCATACTCTTACTTATGGTCTTTCCTTTCCACTTGAAGAGTCCCCTTTAATATTTTTTATAGGGTTGGTTTAGTGTCATGAAGTCCTTTAGTTTCTGTTTGTCTGAGAAAGTCTTTATCTCTCCTATTCTGAATGACAGCCTTGCTGGACAGGGTATTCTGGGCTGGAGATTATTCCCTTTCAGCACTTGAATATATTACTCCCTTCTGGTTTGATAAGTTTCTGCTGAAGAATCCATTGATAACCTTTTGAAGTTATCATTGTATGTAACTGTCTTCTTTTCCTCTTGCTGATTTATTATTTTTTTATCACTGCTTTTTTGCATATTGATGGCTATGTGTCTTGGTGTGGACCTCCTTTCGTTGATTTTGTTGGGGGATCTCATGCATCTTCAATTCGGATATCTATTTTTTTCCCAGATTAGGGAAGTTTTCAACTATTACTTCTTCCAATAAATGTTCTGCCACTTTTTCTCTCTCTCTCCTCTTTCTGAAATCCCTATATGTGAATGTTATTATGTTTGATGGAGTCATTGACTTCCCTAAGTCTCTCCTTGTTTTGAATAATTCTTTTTTCTCTTTGATTTGGGAATTATGTGATTCTTGATTACTTTCCATGACTCTGTCTTCTAGTTAATTAATAGTTCCTCTGCTTCTTCCAGCCTGCTATTTATTCTATCAAGTGTATTCTTAATATCATTTAGTGTGTTCTTCATCCCTGATTGGTTCTTTTTTACTTCTCTGTTAAGGGTCTCACTGATATCTTCCACTTGTAAGTCCAGTGAGTAGCCTTATGATCATTATTTTAAATTCTATATCAAGCATGTTATTTATATTTATTTCACTTAGGTCTTGTGCTATGGTTTTGTCCTGTATTTCATTTCTTTTGTCTCCTCATTTTTCCTAACTTTCTATGTCTGTTTCTGTATGTTAGGAAAGACAGCTGTATATCTTGTTCTTGAAATTGGTGGGTGGGATATGCATTTAGGGAAGTGGTGCTGATCTTCTTCTACCTGGATGAGCAGCTGCCCTAGAGATAAGGCAGCCAGGTTGCTCCACAAAGCGTACATGGATGATGGGGCGGGGGGGCATTATGGCGCAATTAATGTGAACTGGTCCTCCTCCACAGAGATGTGCAGCCACCATGGAGTCCAGGGCAAGCTGGGGTGCTCCACACAGCATGCCTAGGAGAGGGTGATACAGTTTTAACAAAGTGCACATCTTCCATAGGAGTCATATGGGTCTTCTGGGGGATGGGACCCATACTGTTGGCACTGAGGCAGATCTGGCTGCAGGGGGCAGGGTGTAGTGTAAGCAAGTTAGGTTGTGAGTGTCAGCACTGCGTTGGTTTCTTCAGGTGGCTGGGTGTATATGAATAAGGGATGGGAGAGGGAAATGGCCCCTGCCAGTTCCTTTGATCCTGGAGAAGTCCCTCAGGGAGCTCTGAGATTAGTAACAAACTCACCCTCCCATAAGCCCAAGGTGCCTTTCAAACTACTGATTCCAAGCTGAATGTCCACAGGCTATTTCCTGTACTGTCCTTCTAGAAATAAGGGTTCAGTTTCCTGTTACCCTCTGGGCTATCTCAGAGCTGAGCCTCTCTGATTTTTTTTTTCAAGCACAATTAATAATTTTATCTTATTTTTTATATATAAAGATATTTATATATAGATGTTTTTATATATAAATATCTTTATATGTAAATATCCTTATATATCTTTATATATATTTTTATATCTTTATATATCTTTATATATTATATGTAAAGATATTTATTTGTATTTATATGTGTATTTATGTTTGTATTTATATTTGTATATTATATATTATATCATATATATTATGTAGTTATTATATGATATATAAATATACTACATTATATATTTTTATTTATATTTTTATATTTATATACAAATAAATATGTTAAAATGATATATATCATTCGTTTTTAATGTGGTGTTCCATGACTCATTGTTTTTTTAATGTAAGATGAGATTTATTTATATATATATTTATTTATTATTAAATTGTTTTATTTTTCCAGTGTTCCAAGATTCATTGTTTATGCCCTGCATTCAGTGCTCCATGCAATTTGTGCCCTCAATACCCACCACTAGGCACAACAATCTCCCCACCCCCTCCTTTCCAAGACCCTCAGTTTGTTTCTGAGTCACCCAGGGCTCCATGCAATATGTGCCCTCCCTAATACTGGCCATTGGGCTAACCCTTGCCCCACCCCCTCCTCTTTGAAATCCTTAGTTTGTTTCCTGGAGTCCATAGTCTCTCATGATTCATCTCACCCTCCTACCCTCACCTCTTCATTTTTCCCTTCCTTCTCTTCCTTCTCCTAATGTCTTCCATGCTATTCTATACTCTAGAGATTACAGAACACTTACGAAAGAAATTGAAGACACAAAAAGATGGAAAAATATTCCATGCTTATGGATTGGAAGAATAAACATGTTAAAATGTCTATGCTACCCAGAGCAATCTATACTTTCAATGCCATCCCAATCAAAACACCAATGGCATTTCTCAAAGTGCTGGAACAAACATTCCTAAAATTTATATGGAACCAGAAAAGACCCCAAATCACCAAGGAAATGTTGAAAAAGAGAAACAAAGCTGGAGCATCATGTTACCTAATTTCAAGCTATATCACAAATCTATGATCACCAAGACACATGGTACTGGTACAAAAACAGACACATAGATTAACAGAAAGGGATAGAAAGCCCAGATATGGACCCTCAACTCTATGGTCAAATAATCTTCGACAATTCAGGAAAAAA
Source organism: Spilogale gracilis (assembly GCA_004023965.1). Lineage (NCBI taxonomy): Eukaryota > Metazoa > Chordata > Mammalia > Carnivora > Mephitidae > Spilogale > Spilogale gracilis. The sequence continues at coordinate 81,357 of PITA01001567.1, read as the reverse complement.
TATCCAAAGGAAAAAAGATAGTGTCTTCAATAAATGGTGCCCACCCTGATTTTTAAAGCTCCAGGCTTTAAGCTTCATGAGTTGATTAAGCACTCACAGAACCCTGCCCCTCTGCTTTTCAAAGCCAAATGGATGCTATGGGGGTTTCACTTCCCTTTGTAGTCTCCCAGTTGTGCTAGTCTATTTCTTGTCCCTTTCTGCACCCAAAGCTCCCTCCCTCCAGTGGTCAGACCCATGGGGTTTATGTTCCTATGGAGTCCTCACCCTCTCTGCCCTCTTAGATGGTCCTCTTTACATTTAGTTGTGGAGTTTGTTCAGCCAGACTTTGGGTCCTTTGCAGGGTTGTTCTGGTGCCAGTGCTATCTAGTTGTGTCCAGGGGACAAGTTGGCCTACTCAGCATCTTCCCTGGAAGTATCATCTTGTCTACCTTTTGATAGGAATTATATTAAACCTCTATATTAGTTTGAGAAGGAGCACATCTGTGTTGAGTCATTCAGTTATGAAAATAGTTGGACTTTTCATGTTTTTAGATCTTTGATTTCTTTCATCAGTGTTAAATATCTCTTCATGTCTTTGCCCATTTCCTAACTGAACTTTTTTTTTAAAACATTGAATAATGAGACCTCTTTGTATATTCAAGATAGACTTTTTGTCAGTGCTTTCTAACAATTTTTTTTAATTTTTGATAATTTATTTAATTTTTTCAGTGTAACAGCAATTATCTGACACAAACTAGGTGTCCTACAATTCAGTTTTCCCTTTATAAGTCAACATTTAATTATATAAACTTTTTGAGTTAATGTTATATAAGGTTTAGGGTTTTAATCAAGGTTCATATTTTTGCTATGAAGATCCAGTTATTTCTATACTTCTTTTATTGAATTGCATTTGTACCGCTGTTAAAAGTAAGTTGGCTATACTTGTGTGGCTAGTTCTGGGTTCTCTATTTTGTTCCTATTATCTGTCCCTTTGCCAATACCATACAGTCTTGGTCATAGTAACTGCAGAATGGGCCATAATACTGGGTAGAGTGATTCCTTCCACTTTATTCTTTTTATGGATTGTTTTGAATAAAATAGATAATATTTACATGTAAATTTTAGAATAATTGTAACTATGTATATAAAATATAAAGATTTTTATAGAAATTAGGTTAAATTTATATGCTAATTTGGAAAGAAAATATTTTTAGTGTACTGAATCTTTTAATCCATGAACACAGAATATATTTCTATTGATTTAGATATGATTCTTTCATCAGTACTTTGTCATTTCAACATAGAAGTTCTGTACATGTTTTATTGGATTTATATCTGAATATTCATTCATTCATTTATTTGGTTGCTTGTTTATTTTTTTATTTTTTACTATCTGTCTGGTTTTGGAATCCATGTCATATTGAATCTTCATAAAATGTATTTACAAGTGTTCCCTCCTCTTCTACTTTCTGGAAGACACTGAGTATAACACATATTTATTTTTAAATATTTGGTAGAAATACTCCCATGAAACCACCTGGCACTGGAATTTTCTTCTTTGAAAAATTTAAAATTATGAACCCAATGTTCTCAAAAATAATAGTGATGTTCAACTTACCAATTTCATATTGGGTGATTTGTAGTAGTTTGTATTTTTTTGCACAAGTCATTGATTTATCTAAGTTCTTAAATATATGTGTGAAGAGTTATCATAGTAGTGTCTCATTATATTTTTGATGTTTGTGGAGTCTGTAGTGATGGTCCTGATTTTTGTAATTTATGTTTTCTCTTTATTTCTTTATCAGTCATACTAGAGGTTGTCAATTTTGTCTTCATTTCAAAGCTCTTTATTTCAACTTATTTTATCTAGTGTGTATATTCTATTTCACTAATTTTTACTCTTATTTTCTTTTTTCTGCTTGTTTTGTGTTTATTTTTTCCTTTTTTTTTCCCCCTAAGGTTCTTAATTTGGGGAAGTAAATAATTGATTTTGTCACCTCTTCCTCCTTTTTAATGTATGCACTTAATTCTGTAAATTTCCACTCGTCTTTGCTTTAACTACTTTCCATAAATTGTGATATGATGCCTTTTTAGCTTTATTCAGTTATATGTATATTTTTATTTCACTTTAGAATTCCTATTTGACCCCTGGATTACTTAGATGTACATTGTTTAGTTTCCAACTGTTTGGAGCTTTTCCTATTATCTTTCTGTTAATGCTTTCTAGTTTGATTCTATTGTGGGTATGGAAGATATCTCTGTATGATTCCAAATATTTTACCTTTGCTGAGGTTTACTTTATTGCACAAGATATGGTCTGTCTAGCTATATATTCTGTGGGCACTTGGAAAGAATGCATATTCTTCTTACATTGGGTGGCTTGCTCTATAAATGTTTATTAGACCCTGTGCTTTATGATATTTTGAGTTTGTGTATATCCTTACTGATTTTTGCTAGTTGTTCTATCAGTTGTTGACAGTGGCATGTTGAAGCCATCAACTGTAATAATAGATTTATTTAATTCTCTTTTCAGTTCCATCAGATTTTACTTCATTTACATTTTATACCTATCATTTGGTGCATTCACATTTAAAATTATTGTATCTTCTTATTATATTGAAACATCATTATATCACCCTGTCTCTGACAGCTTTCTTTGCTCTGAAGTCCACTCTAACTGATGTTAATGTAGCCAGTCTTCCTTTCTTTTGATCAACTTTTGCATGATATATTGTTCTCATCCCTTTCAACTTATCTATATGGTTGAATTAAGTAACATGTAATTGATTCATGTTTTTTAATCTACTGGACCAATCTTTATCTTTTAATTGATGTCTTTAAAGTATGTACATTTCATGTAATTATTAATATGCTAAGGCTTAAGTCTGCCTTTTTATGTTTTGTTTTATTTTTTTCTGCTTTCTGCCTTTCTGCAGGTTATTTGAATTTTTTAGAATTCCATTTTGACTTATCCATAGTGTTTGAGTGTATCATGTTTACCATGCATTTGGCAGTTGCTCTGGGTCTTACATTATGTGCACGTAATTTACCATACTTTACTGGTGCCATACTTTTACCTAGTTTAAGTGAAATATGACACCATATCTCCTTTACATCATTTTACCCTCCCCAGTTTGTAATAAACTTGCCTTAGTAATTTCATTATACACATTTGGAACTGCATCAGACAGTATTATTATTTTTACATCCATCATCAAATATAATTTCAAAAAATAAAGAGGGGGAAATCTATTGCATTTTTCCATATTTATTTTATTTTTTTAAGATTTTATTTATTTATTTGACAGAGAGAAACACAGCCAGAGAGGGCACACAAGCAGGGGGAGTGAGAGAGGGAGAATCAGGCTTCCCATCGAGCAGAGAGCCTGATGTGGGGCTCTATTCCGGGTCTCCGGGATCATGACCTGAGCCGAAGGCAGTTGCTTAACCAACTGAGCCACCCAGGCGCCCCGCCCCATTCCATATTTTTGTTAATAGCTTCTCTTCTCCTGTTATTCTATGATATTTTAAAATTCTGTTTGTTTAGAGATATTCCTTTAGCCATTTTTTTAAAATTTTTTTTAGAGTAGGTCTAGTAGTAACAAATTTTTCTTAGCTTTGCTTCATCTAAAAATGTCTTGGTTACCGCTTCCTTTTTTAATGTTATTTTTGCCAAATACAGGGTTATTTAGTTCTTTTAGCATTTGGAAAATTTGTGCCACTTATGTCTGACCCCCATGACTTCTGATGAGTAATCCACTGTTGCTCAAGATTGTTTTTTTTTTTAAGTAAAGTGTCATTTTTTCTTTCACTAATTTCAGGATTTCTTTATATCTTGAGTTTTCAGAAATTTTATCATGATGTTTCTTGGTTTGCATTTCTTTGCATGCCTTCTACTTTTGTTTTATTAGCTTCTTAATGAGTAGATTTATGTCTGTAGCTTAACTGAAAAGTTTTGAGCCTTTTTTTTGTGAGTACCTTTTCATATTCACTCTCTCTTTTACTCTTGGTCTTCAGTAATATGAACATTAGATCTTTGGTGATAGACTCACAAGTCTCTGAAAATCTGATTATTTTTCTTTTAGTCTGTTTTCTGTTGTGTTTTTTTTTCTGACTGTGTAATTTTTATTGTTCTATGTTAAATCCCGTGATTCTTTATTCTGTCCTCTCTCTTCCATTGGTAAACCCATCAATGAATTTTTTGTTTAAATTTTAGTCATTCTATTTTTCATTTTAATTACTCATTACTGTCCAGTGGAAATGAAAGTCTCATCTCAATCTCCTCTGCAGCCTCCTTGGGTGAAGGTGGGGGGAATCTTACTGTAGCCTGTCAAGGGTGAAAGTCAATGCTCCCCACTCATCTTTGTTGGCATGAGTGGGGTTAGGTCCATTATTTTAGCTGTTGTATTTGCCTAAAGTAGAGCAATTATTGTTAAAAAGTATTCCATTTTGCTAGGCTGAACTTCTATTCATCCTTTATTTCAAAAGAGTATGATTTTGTGGTGTTTTTGAATGTTTCTAAGTTGCTGGCTCCTTCAGCTCCAAGTCTGGGCTGTATGAGGTGAAAAGACACCTCAAGATTTACCACCAGAACGATGCCTTAAGGATCTGCCTTCTTTCCTCTATTTTTCACAGTATTATGCTATTTTATGATAATATCCAAAGATATTACCTAACCTAGCAATAGAAATATGGGTAAGTATGTCTCTTGCATCTTCACAGAAGTGGGATATCTCTCTCTCTCTCTCTCTCTCTCTCTCTCTCTCTATATATATATATATATATATATATATATATATATATATATGTTTGTTTTTTTTTTTCCCTCAGCCCAGTCTATTCTTATCAGGAGAAGTTTGGGTTTTAGTAGAAAATGGGTTTGTTTTTCTGTTTTTATTCTCAGTGACCAGAAATCTGATTTTTGTGCAAGAGTAGGATTAATAAATTTGGAACTATGGCTCACAGATAAAATTAAAAGACATGTCATGTTTTCCTTTCTATCACAGGTTTAGGCAATTTGTCCATTAAAGGAGATCACACCTTTATATTTATATTTTTATAATGTATATATTTAATATATTAATTTTATAATAATTATATATAACTTATATATAATATATTCTATTGATATAATTTTATATTTTATATAAAATGTAAAAATAATTTTATCCTATCATTTTTCTGCCTGTCTCTTACCCATGTATACAATGGCATTCCTTTATAAATACAGAAGCTATAGGAGATAATAAAGTCTGCCTCCCTGGACGTTCTCCAGCCCAACAGAATAATAATATTCTTGAAGTGGAAAAACATATATTATTGGCAAACTTATTTGCAGTTGTGGTTAGGGAACACTGCACTATAACAAATGAAAATAATTTTGTCAATATTATATGCTTCTGTTTCACTTCAGAAATATGCTAACTCGGATTCAATTGCTGCATGCTTTGAGCAGAAAACGGAAATTTTTATATTCCGGGGAAAAATGTTACAAATACTTTTTGGGAATTACGTTTTGCAAAATTATGTGGTTTATCCAAGTTTAAAAAAAAACTCACCAATATGGCACAAAAATTTTTATTCTAATGTGATAGTTTGCCTCATGAGAATTATGAACATATGAAATGCAAATTTTTCAGGATTTGAACACGGAAGCCATAAAGTGAAGAAAAGCTAGTGATAGTTTTTCATTTGATAACATAGTGAGTTAAAAATAATATATTAAATTCCCATAGCTGCATCCTGGATTTTCTGGTGCATCACAGCTCTTGTCCCCCTCCTCCACTGTCAATCCTCTGGGTTTTACATATATATATTATCAACCTGAACTTGAAAGCACTTGGGATATTTACTACCCTGTTAAAATATATCCTGAGCTTGGAAGTTGGGCAGACAGCCCTGAACTCAAATGCTAGTTTGGCAATTACACCCTGTATGACACTTGGATAAGGTATTAATCTTACCACATTTCCATTTCCTTGCCTATAAACAATAATAGTATCTCCTTATGATAGTAATAATTCTTACACAAGCATATTCCAATGTCAGATGCATATATGCTCATTACTATAATATTTACTATACTGAGGTATCAGAATGTACAAGGCAGAATATATTGGACTGTGTGTACAGTGCCAAAATAGCTCGTGTTTTTTAAATTTCTTTTGGTAAATTTGATTTACCAAATCGTGGCTTGTCGGGGATGGTGTGTGATCCACCCCTCCCACCATGCCGCAAGCAATACCAATATACCCAATAGTTTATATGTAATATACTTAATAGTTTAAATGTAGTTACTTAAAGTTTCCACGACCACCCATTTACCTTTTGTCTGTATGACCACTCTGCCTTGCATGGTCAGAGGAGAAAACATTCCATTGAGATAAGATCAGACAGAATCAACTGTTTGCCTAAAGCTAGACTGATGTGACTGACCACGGTCTGTTTCCGCCCACAATTAGGGATGCTCTGTCCTAAGTTTATGGCACCTGAACAGTGCCGATGTCTTGGGGAATTTATGATGGAAAAACTAAAAAAAGTCTGTGTAAGCTCTTACAAATATCTCTTATCATACACCCTTCTCTCGGGAAGATCTGTAACTAAAAAGCTTTAAATAAAGAACCCTGGAGACACAGTTTTCAGGAGATCCCCACACCATTCTTCGCGTCTGGTCTCCTTATATCGCCGACTCCGTCACCACCTTCTGGGAACCCTGACTGACTATTGCCAGAGCCGGCTCCCGGCAGTGGCTCTTCAAATTTCTTGTGCATAGAGCTCTCGTTAAATATCAATTACTATCTGCATTCTCCAGCTGCATTCACCCAAATGCACAGAAACCCTACTACATACCTGAATGAAGTATGTGGAGTTCTTGTGTTCTCAATTTATAAGTGCTTATTGAGCATCTACTTTGTGCAAGCATGCTCTGGCCCCTGGATATACAGCAGTAAACTAGACCCACAGGTGGGCTCACCAGGGTTTTCTCCTGCCTTGTTGGTCAGTTTAGGTTTTCAGATGGACAGGACCTTCTGGAGTGCAAGTGAGATGGGAAAACAGTTGTCAGGAATAACCCAGTTTATAAAAACCTGTACAGGAAAGAGTATGGGTAGTTTGGAGTTAATTACACAACAGAGAGAAGAAGAGAAAATACACTTAAAACCATGGGTTAGACACTGAAGTGAGCTGTATAGCAGTGGGAAAACAGTTCCCACCATCATAGCAGATATTGCATTGCTATAGTAATTTTGGGCTGAGCACATATTAATCCAAGCCTAACAGATCCTGTTAGGAGCCCATGAGAAGATCTTATTTAAAGGCTTCTTATTTTTCTATATTCCATTCTTTCTTTAATGTAATCTTTAAAATGTACTTTCAATTTATACCTATAAATCTATTTAAATTTGCTTTATATTAAACATTTTATCTAATTATGGCAGTAATAAAAAGGAATTACACTCCTCATACCAATTCCCATAAAAATTTTAAGTGTAATATGTTATTTTATCCTCGCCATGAACCTGTGTTGAGTTTCCTTTTAAATAATGTGGCAGAGGTTAGAATAAAACACTATTAATCGAGTAAAAGTTTAATAAAAAGAAAATAACATTCTTGTCAGATATGGGTAAAAAAGAGAAAATAAAACCTCTATTATTCCTTGATAAACCATGTCACTTGGGAAATACTTTATTAGCTAAAAACACTTTACTAATATTTTTATGTAAAAATTGCCATCTGAGGCAGTAATCTCTTTGACATCGGCCACAACAACTTCTTTCAAGACACATCACCAAAGGCAAAGGAGACAAAAGTGAAAATGAAATTTTGGGACTTTATCAAAATAAAAAGCTTCTGCACAGCAAATGAAACAGTCAACAATACAAAGAGGCAACCCATGGAATGTGAGAGGATATTTGCAAGTGGCACTACAGAAAAAGGGCTGGTATCCAAGATCTATAAAGAACTACTCAAACTCAACATCCAAAAAGAAGTTGAACACATCAAAAAATGGGCAGAAGACATGAAGAGGCACTTCTCCATAGAAGATATACAAATGGCTAACAGACACATGAAAAAATGTTCAACATCACTAGCTATCAGGGAAACTCAAATCAAAAACCACACTGAGATACCACCTTACACCAGTCAGAATGGCCAAAATTAAAAAGACAGGAAACAAGTGTTGGAGAGGCTGCGGAGAAAGGGGAACCCTCTTACATTGTTGGTGGGAATGCAAGTTGGTGCAGCCGCTTTGGAAAACAGTGTGGAGATTCCTTAAAAAATTAAAAATAGAGCTACCCTATAACCCTGCAATTGCACTACTGGGTCTTTATCCCAAAGATACAGATGTAGTGAAAAGAAGGGCCATATGTACCCAATGTTCATTGCAGCAATGGCCACAATCACCAAACTGTGGAAAGAGCCAAGGTGACCTTCAACAGATGAATAGATAAAGAAGATGTGGTACATATATACAATGAAATATTACACCTCCATCAGAAAAGATGAATATCCAACTTTTGTAGCCACATGGACTGGATTGGAAGAGATTATGCTGAGTGAAATAAGCCAAGTAGAGAAAGTCAAGTATCACATGGTTTCACTTACTTGTGGTGCATAAGGGGTAATATAGAGGACAGTAGGAGAAGGAAAGGAAATGGGAAGTAGGGTAATTCGAGGAGGGAAACAAAACATGAGAGACTTTGGACTCAGAAACAACCTGAGGGTCTTGGAGGGGAGGAGGTGGGGGGATGAGAAAGCCTGGTGGTGGGTACTGAGGGCACGTATTGAATGGAGCACTGGGTGTGGAGCATAAACAATGAATCTTGGAACACTGAAAAAATAAAAATAATTTTTAAAAATACCATCTGAATATTAAATTATTCTGATAATGTTCTTTTAATTTTCTTTATTTTAAAGATGTCACCCTTATAATTTACAACTTCCTCTCCCACACACATTGCCCACTTTTCCCACCAAAATTATTTACTTCATTGTATACAGATCATTTTTGTATTTCATTAAGTCATGTGACATTTTCTTCAAACTTCTCACCTTGCTTATGCACCTATCAAGGATTTTTTAGAAGATATTTCTTATACTTTCTGTTCTCTCCCTTCTCCATTCCTATTCCCCTTCTCCCCTCTTTCTTCTGCTTCTTCTCTTTAAAATTTATGTAAAAAGTAAAAAATTTATGTTAATTAATGAAATTTAATTTTCATATGAAAGAAAAAAATAATACTAAAAGATTTTAAAGAGAAAAATAGAGCTGTTTCATGCTCTACACTTCCTGACTTGAGTCCACTTTCCATTCTCTGCATTCTGTTATTTATCTTCTCATTCCTAAATATGTTTATATGAGAATTTCTGGATTAGTCATTGTAAAACAATGCATAATAGTGCCTAGCAGAGATAACTAGAATTTAGTTTTCTACTAATTTCCCTCCCCTGTGTATTCTCCACTCCCATTCTCTCCAAACAATTACAAAACAAAATTTGATTAAATATATATTCCCTGTTTACACTGTTATAGCCATGTTACTGAACTCCACAGACTGTCCCAGTGTGATTTGCTTATTTTTGGGGAGGGGAATAGAAATTCTGTTTGTTTAGGAGGTAATTGCTTCCTTTAAAAAACATAATGTCATATCCTAGCATCACAGTGTTTTATCAATAATTGATTGAATCATAAAACTCTCCCTAGGTTTGAGTTCTTCAACAGCTCCCTTGGTCATATTCCTCAGATTGCTCTCCCTTCATCTGCTCTTGGGGCTACCCACCATCTGTGGACCTTGAGTTTCACTACACCATCATCCTAGGAAGCCCCTTCCTCTCTTTCTTGTGTTAATTTCCTCATCTCTAGATTAGTCTCTCCCAGTTTTAGGCATTCTCTTCCCTTATTTGGTGCAGAACATTCTCCAAGAACTCCCCAAAGACTGTTTCATAGAAGGTAACTTTTTTGGAAACCTTGAATATCTGAAAATTTCTTTATCTTCACTCTCTTAAATTGGAATAATTTCCCCTCAGAGTTGTGCAAGCATTAATCTATTATTGGCTAGATTCTGTTACTGCATTGGATGTGTTCTGTTTCATCCTTATTTAAGCTTATTAGATTGTGACTACTTCTTGCCTCAACTCCTTTACTCTTTGCCATAATCAGAAAGTTTCTTTTCCCCTTCAAATTTTGGAATTTTATGATGCTGTGCCTTAAATACAAGTATTGTCTTTTTCGTCTTTTTCCTTCTTTCTTTCTTTCTTTCTTTCTTTCTTTCTTTCTTTCTTTCTTTCTCCTTCCTCCCTTCCTCTCTCTCTCTCTCTCTCTCTCTCTCTCTCTCTCTCTCTCTCTCTTTCTCTCTCTCTCTCTTTCTTCCTTTCTTTCTTTCTTTTACCAGGTACTAAGCAGTTCTTAACTATCCAGAAGGTCAAACCTTTAGATAATAAAAATTTGTCTCCTATTATTTTTTAGTAGACCCACTGCAGTGTTATTGTGTTAATCATAATGCTAGTCTAACATGCTTCTACATATAAGTTTACAAACACTTGTATCTTAATGAAAGAAGATATAACTTAAAAGTCAAGTTGTACACAGTGTAGGGTCAATGAGTTAAGCATATGGCTGTTCTTATATATTTCTATACATATGTTTGCAAACACTTTTATCTTAATGAAAGAATATGTTCCTTGAAAGACACATTATATGCAGTAGAGTTCCACTGAGTCAGAAACAGGTATACTCTAAAGTGCTTCCATGCACACCTTAACAGATGCTTATATCATAATGAATAAAGATGTTACATGAAGGGAGTTATATACACCATGTATTGTAATCAGTTGATCATCTGGTTGTTCCCATATACTTCTACATGTATGTTTACATTTTAATGAAAGAAAATGTTACTTGAAAGAAGATTTATATACAGTAGAGTTTCAATGAGTTAAGCATATGGCTATTCCCATATGGTTCTACACATATGTTTACAAACACTTATAATAAGAAAAGAAGTATTTGAAAGATGCATTATACACAGAGTAGTTTTAATGAGTTAAGCATAATCTTACTCCTATATGCTTCTACACAAGAGTTTACATACCCATATCTTAATGAATGAAAATGCCATTTGAAACTTGTTATACAAAGTGTAGTTTCAATAAGTTCAGCGTAGGGCTATTTGCATATGCTTCTAAATATAAGTTTACCTACACTTCTATTTTAATGAAGAAGATGTTATTTGAAGAACACAATGTATACGAGTTAAGCCTACTGCTATGCTTCTACACAGAAATTTACAAACACTTTTTAAAAGTTTTTTATTTAAATCCTAGTTAGTTAACATACATTGTGCTCATCACAACAAATGAACTCCTTATTCCCTATCACCCATTAACCTCTCCCCACATCCACCTCCACTCTGGTAATATTCTTGATAGTTAAGAGTCTGTTTCTTAGTTTCTCTCTCTCTCTCTCTCTCTCTCTCTCTCTCTCTCTCTCTCTCTGTCTCTCTCTTTCATCTTTGTTCACTTATTTTGTTTATTAAAATTCCACATATGAGTGAAATCATACAGTATTTGTCTTTCTCTGACAGATTTATTTCATGTATATAATATTCTCTAGCTCCAACGATGTCATTGCAAATGGCAAGACTCCATTAATTCTTTTATGGCTAAGTAATATTTGTGTGTGTGTGTGTGTGTGTGTGTGTGTGTGTGTGTGTACATATATAACATTTCTTTACTAATTCATCAGTCCGTGGACACTTAAGCTCTTTCCATAATTTGGCTATGTTAAATAATGCTGCTTTAAACATCCTGGTACATGTATTCCTTTAAAATAGCATTTTTGGGGTGCCTGGGTGGCTCAGAGGGTTAAACCTCTGCCTTCAGCTCAGGTCATGATCTCAGGGTCCTGGGATCGAGTCCCACATCGGGCTCTGCTCGGCAGGGAGCCTGCTTCCCCCTCTTTCTCTGCCTGCCTCTCTGCCTATTTGTGATCTCTCTCTCTCTCTCTCTCTCTCTCTCTCTCTCTCTCTGTCAAATAAATAAATAAAATCTTTTTTAAAAAATGAAAAATAAATAAATTAGCATTTTCATATTCTTTGGGTAAATACCTAGTAGTGTGATTGCCAGATCATAGGATAGTTCTATTTTTAACGTTTTGAGAAAACTCTATATCATTTTCCACAGTGATTGCAACAGTTTTCATCCCCACCAACAGTGCATGAGGATTTCCCCTTTTTCCACATCCTCACCAATATCCATTCTTTTCTGCTGTTATGAGTCGTACCCCATTCTGACTGGTATGAAGTGATACTGCATTGTAGTTTTGATTTTTCATTTCCCTGATGATCAGTGATATTGAGTTTCTTTCATGTGTCCGTTGGTCATCTGTACATCTTCTTTGAAAAATATCTATTCATATCTTCTGCTCATTTTAAAATTGGATTATATGTTTTTTGGGTGTTGATTCATATAAGATCTGTATATTCTTGATACTAACCTTTTATCAGATACTCCATTTGCAAATATCTTTTCCCGTTCTTTTGGTTGCCTTTTAGTTTTGTTGATTATTTCCTTCACTGTGCAGAAGCTCTTTATTTTGATGAAGTCCCAGCAGTTTATTTTTGCCTTTGTTTCCCTTCCCTCAGGAGACATAGCTAGAAAAAAGTTGATATGGTTGATGTCAGAGAAGTTACTGCATGTTCTCTTCTAGGCTTTTTATTTCAGATCTCACATTTAGGTGTCTAATCATATCTGTATGTGTGGTGTAAGAAAGTGGTCCAGTTTCATTCTTTTTGCATGGTATTGTCCATTTTTCCAACACTATATTTATTTATATTATTATTATTTTTTGTTAACATATAATGTATTATTTGTTTCGAGGTATAGGTCTGTGATTCCTCAGTCTTACAAAATTCACAGTGCTCGCCATAGCACATACCCTCCCCAGTGTCCATCAACAAGCCACTCCATCCCCTCCAGCAACCCTCAGTTTGTTGCCTGAGATTAAGAGTCTCTTATGGTATGTGTTGCCCTCTGGTTTCATCTTCTTTCATTTTTCCATCTCTTCCCCTATGATTCTCTGTCTTATTTCTCAATTCCTCATATCAGTGGGATCAAATGATTACTGTGTTTCTCTGATTGACTTATTTTGCTTAGCATAATAGCCTCTACTTCATCCACATCATTGCAAATGGAAAGATACTGAGTTTTTGATGATTGCATAGTATTCCATTGTATATATATACACAACATCTTCTTTATCCATTCAGCTGTTAATGGACGTGTAGACTCTTTCCATAGTTTGACTGTTCTGGATATTGCTGTTATAAACATGAGCATGGAATGTCTTTCCCTTTCTTTGCGTCCTCTTCAATTTCTTTCATCAGTGTTTTATAGTTTTCAGAATACAGGTCTTTCACTTCTTTGTTAGATTTATTCCTAGGTATCTTATCGTTTTGAGTACAATTGTAAATATGATTGATCCTTAGTTTTTTTTTTTCCTCTGTTTTATTATAATTATACAGAAAAACAATAGGTTTCCGTACATTGATTTTATATCCTATAACTTTACTGGATTTGTGTATCAGTTCTAGAGGGTTTTTTGTGGAGTCTTTTGGGTTTTCTATATATAGTACCATGTCATCTACAAATATTGAAAGTTTAACTCCTTCTTTGCTGATTTTGATGTTTTTATTTCTTTTTTGTTGTCTAATTGCTGTGGCTAGGACTTCCAATACTATGTTAAATGAAAGTAGAGAGAGTGGACATTCCGTTTTCCTCTTGACCATAGAGGAAAAGCTTTCAGTTTTTCTCCATTAAAGATGATATTAGCTGTAGGTTTTTCACATATGGTCTTTATTATGTTGAGGTATGTTCCCTCTAAACCTACTTCTTTGAAGGTTTCTATCTTAATTGTCAAATGATTTTTCTGCATCTATTAAAATGATCATATAGTTCTTATCCTTACTTTTATTAATATGATGTATCACATTGAGAGATTCGTGAGTATTGAACCACGTTTGCAACCCAAGAATAAATTCCACTTGATCTTGGTGAATGATTCTTTTAATGTACTGTTGGATTTGGTTTCCTAGCAGTTTTTGAGAATTTTTGTATCTCTTTTCTTTCTTTTTTTTTTTTAAAGATTTTATTTATTTGACAGAAACACAGCGTGAGAGAGAACACAAGCAGGGGGAATGAGAGAGGGAGAAGCAGGCTTCCCGCTGAGCAGGGAGCCTGATGTGGGTCTCAATCCCGGGTCTCCGGGATCATGACCTGAGCCGAAGGCAGTCGCTTAACCATCTCAGCCACCCAGGTGCCCCTTTGTATCTCTTTTCAACAGGGATATTAGCCAGTACTTTTCTTTTGGTGTGGAAACTTCATCTGATTTTGGTATCAAGGTAATGCTGGCATCATATAATTTGGAAGTTTTCCTTCCCTTTCTATGTTTTTGGAATAGTTTGAGTAGAATAAGTATCAACTCTTCTTTAAATCTTTAGTAGAATTCACCTGTGATGTCATCTGGACTTGGGCTTCTGTTTGGAGTTTTTTGATTATTGATTAAATGTCTTTGCTTATTATACATCTGTGCTAATTTTCTATCTCTTATTGTTTCAGTTTTTGAGTTTATATGCTTTTAGGAATTTATCCATTTCTTCCAAGTTGTCCACTGTGTTGGCATATGGTTTTTCATAATATTCTCTAAGAGGGGTGTCTGGGTGGCTCGGAGGATTAAGCCTCTGCCTTCGGCTCAGGTTATGGTCTCAGGGTCCTGGGATCGAAACCCACATCCGGCTCTCTGCTAGGCAGGGAGCCTGCTTCCTCCTCTCTCTCTGCCTGCCTCTCTGCCTATTTGTGATCTCTCACTCTGTCAAATAATAAATGAAATCTTTAAAAAATAATATTCTCTAAGAATTGTTTGTATTTCAGTTATTTATCCTCTTTCATTTTTTATTTTTTATTTTTTTATTTTTTTGTAAGTGGCTAGAAGTTTACCAACTTTTTAACTTTTTTTGAAGAATCAGTTCTGAGTTTCATAGATTTTTTTTTCCCTCTGTCTTTCATTTCTGCTCTAACTTTCATTATTTCCTTCCTTCTGCTGGCTTTAGACTTCTTTGTTGTTCTTTTCCCAGCTCCTTTAGGTCTTTAGGTATAAAGTTAGTTTGTTTATTTGATATTATTGTTTGTTTGTTTTTTGCTTTGTGAAGTAGGCCTGTATTGCTGTACTTGCCTTTTAGGATGGCTTTTATTGTATTCCAAAGGTTTTGGACTATTGTGTTTTCATTTTCATTTGTTTCCATGTACTTCTTTATTTATTCTTTCTTTTTTTTTTTTTTTTCTGGTTGGCACACTCATTGTTTAGTAGCATGTCGTTTAAGCTCCATATATTTGTGGTCTTTCCAGACTTTTTCTTGTGGTTGACTTCAGTTTCATGACACTGTGGTGAGAAAACGTGTGTGGTATGACTTCGATGCTGAGGCTTGTTTTGTGACCTAATATGTGATCTGTTCTAGAGAATGTTTCATGTGTACTTGAAAAGAATGCATATTCTGTTGTCTTAGGATGAAATATCCTGAATATATCTGTTAAGTCCATCTGGTCCATTGTGCCATTCAAAGCGATTGTTTTCTTGATGTTTTGTTTAGATGATCTTTCCACTGATGTAAGTGGAGTGTGAAAGTCCCATAATATTACAGGGTTATTTTCAATCAGTTCTTTATGTTTGTTATTAACTATTTATATATTTGGGTGCTCCCATGTTTGGTGCATAACTATATCTTCTTATTGGATTGTTCCTTTTGTGGTTATATGGTACCTTTCCTTGTCTCTTCTTACAGTCTGTGTTTTAAAATTTATTTTCTCTGATAGAAGTACTGCTACTCTGGCTTTCTTTTAATGCCCAAATTAATCATAAATGTTTCTCCATGGCCTCACTTTCAGTCTACATGTGTCTAGGTCTAAAATGAGCTTCTTGTAGGTAGCATATAGATGAATCTTGTGGGGTTTTTGGTTTTGTTTCTGTTTTTTTTTTTTTAATGATTCTGAAATCCCTTATTTTTGAATTGGAGCATTTAGTCCATTTACATTGGAAGTAATTATTTATAGATATGTATTTATTGTCATTTTATTACTTGTTTTGTTTTTTCTTTTTGGAGATTTTTTCTGATGATTTCTTGTTTTTCTCTCCTTTGGTCTCTCCTTTGCACTCAAAGAGTCTCTTTGGATATTTCTTACAAGGCTAGTTTAGTGGTTCTTTGGTTTTTGTTTGTCAGAGAACTCTTCATCTCTCTTATTCTGAATAATAGCTTGTTTGACCAAATATTCTTGGTTGCATATTTTTCCTGTTTAGCATTTTGAATATACCCTGCCACTTTCTTCTGGATTGCTACATTTCTGTTGAAAAATGTCCATCTAGCTTTATGTTTTCCTTTGTAAGTTAAGGACTTCTTTTTTCTTGCTGTTTTTAAGATGTTTTCTTTATTACTATATTTTGCAAATTTAATTATGATATATCTTGGCATTGGCCTGTTTTTTATTTTGATGGGAGTTCTTTGTGTCCCCTGGATCTGGATGTCTGTTTCCTTCCCCAGATTAGAGAAGTTTTGTTTTGTTTTGTTTTTCCAGATTAGAGAAGTTTTGACCTATTATTTCTTCAAATAAATTTTCTTCCCCCTTTTCTCTCTCTTCTTTTTCTGGGACTCCTATAATATGAATGTTATTATGTTCGATGGAGTCACTGAGTTCACTAAGTCTATTCTTGTGTTCTAGGATTCTTCTTTCTTTCTTTTGTTCAGCTTCAATACTTACCATTAGTTTGTCTTCTAGATCACTAAATCGTCTGTCTACTTTTTCTAGCCTTGTGTTCATTGCATCAGGCACATTTCTCATCTCATTTATTATACTGTTTGTCTCTTATTGATTCTTTTTTTAAACGCTTTTATCTCTCTGGTAAGTCTCTCACTGATGTCCTCTATTCATTTCTCAAACCTGGTATCTTTATGCCTGTTGCTTGAAGTTCTCCACCAGACATGTTAATCTTATCCATTTCATTTTGATCTGGCTATTCCCTTGTATTTTTCTTTCTTTTGAGATAAATTCCTCTATTTTGGCATTTTTTCCCTAAGTCTGTGCCTTCTCTGTGTTAGAAAAGTCAGCTATGTCTCCTATTCTTGGAGGTAATGGCTTCGTGAATAATGTGTCCTCTAGTGCCTAGGGCCCGGTGCCTCAAAGAGTATCTCCAGTGTGTGCTGCATGAGCTCTGTTGCTCTGTTTTGGCTTCAAGTCAGTCATCTGCTGAAGTTCTCCTTGCATGCTGTAGGCAGTGTTTGGTCTGTGGCCTGAATGTGGTGAGTTTCATTGAAGTATGTTCTGGTCTGCTTGTGAAATGTGACTTGTCAGCACCTTTACTGTAACTAAGGCCCTGCAAAATTCTGGCTGGGAGAAGCAGTATGGGCAGGGGTTTGTGCTGGTCTTCTGGGGAGGGGTCTGCTGTGCTGGGACTGAGGCAAGCGTGACTTGGGCAGTCTTACCAGAGCACAGGGGTAGGGCTTAGTGTATGCAAGTTAGGCAGCCAGTGTCTGGGCCGTGTCGCTTCCCACAGGTGGCTCTGTGATTATATTGAAGGGCAGCAGAGGGAAATGGCACTTGGCCAACTCCTGTGTTCCCTGACATTGTCTCCATTAAAGCTTCCTCTTACATATGCACTCTAAGAAAAGTGAAGTCCCATTGTGGACCCCAGGTTTTCTTCAGATTCTTGTTTCCAGGCTGTCTGTCCCCAGGTTATTTGCCTGCCTTTTTTCCAGGAGTAGGGCAGTGCCCTCCAGGCTCTATTGCAGCCAAATTTGCTGACTTTTAAAACTCCATATTTTAAGCTTTGCTCATTGCATGAAGTCATGTAATTCAACACCTCTCATTTTTCAAGCCAATGGCTTTAGGGAAACCTTTTCCTTGTGCATTACCTTGTCTGTTCCTCTCTCTTCCTTCTCCATGACCATGACTCTCCCACCTCCTCAGCATGAGCAATATATTTCTCCCTGAAACCACCCATTTCTTCACTTCTTACCTTCTTTGATGTGGCTTCTTCTTTCTCTTAAGTTGTGGAGTTTGTTCTGTCAGTCTTTAGATCTATTTTTGGAGTATTTAGGATGATTTGATAGTTATCTATTTGTGTTTATGGGAATAAGTAAGCCTATAGTCCTCCTATTCTACCACCATCTTTCTCTGAAAACTTTCTTATATTATTTCTTTAATGAATTTTCTTCTATGGTATTATATTTCTCTTATAATTATCCTTAACCATTTTGTACTGTGTACATTTTTCTTATTGCACTAGTTTTTAGGAAATCTCTACCAATTTATCCTAAAACTATCTACTAAGTTTGAAAAATAAAATCCAAAGGACTTTCCTGTCCTTGGAATATTCCTCTTTTGTAGCATCCTGCTATTATTTTGATGACAAAGTCTCTTCTCTCTCTGAGGACATTAATCATAAGTAATTTGAAGTTTTCTTATGGTCCCACATTACTTCTGGTACCTCTGGTATCATTTCTTTCTATTTGTTTTGGAATACATTTTTTCATAATAAAGCATTTTCTCCCTGGTGTCTTATTAATATTTAGAAATGAAGTACTCATGGATGATTGGAAGCTTTCTGTAGGTCTCACATTGGGGTGAAAACTGGGAATTTAGAAGAAGTGCTGCTTGTTAGTATTTCTAGGACTTTTTCCTTTGTTATTAATTTTACAAGGATTTTTTTTAATCCTTTGCTTGGGAGGTTCCAGACCTGTGGGTAAAATGCTGGAAGCCAAATAAGGAAATGGCCTGGTGTGCTCACCTTTTACTTCTGTGTCACTGAGTCTTGGGTTTTTGATTCAACCTCCAAAGATCAGGGAACTCCATGTTCTATTGAAATGGGGAAAGACAATCACCAACTCTGTGTTTGGTTTATGGAGTTTTAACACCCTCTTCTATTTTGGACCCATTGCAGTTTTCGTCCTGAGATACCCAGAAACTCTAACTTGAGATGCTTCAGGGTTTCCTTATCTAGAACTGTGACAGTCTGAGACATTACCTTACTTGTGAGTTAACAAGTTGGCCTATTACAGTTTCATACATTCTAGGAGAAGAGAAGAGATGCCTGGTTCAGAGACAAAGAACTTTATTATTCCAGCCACAGCAGGCATCATAAACTCCATGTTTGCCTCTGATCCCCTTGCCTCCCAAGTTTCATGGGATAAATGTGAAATAGTTTGTGTCTCAGCTGAGGATCCCCAAACTTAGGAAACCCCAACATTTTTAATGTCTGCACATTTTTAAGGATGCATTTAATGAAGAAATTTCTTAATTTTAAAGAAATTCAATTTATCAATTTGTTCTTTTATACTTAATATTTTAATTTCCTAGTTAAGATATATTTGCTTATCTCAAAGTCATGAACATATTTTTAAAATTTATTTTATTCTTAAAATTCGAATATTTTAACATTGACATATAGGTCTATAAACCTAATTTTTGGCTATAACATGAGGTAGGAGTCAAGGTTAATTTTCCCTCCATAATGATATCCAGTTGCTCCATGACCACATATTGGAAAAACTATCTTAAACAATGCATAGAATCCTAAAGACTAGGAGCATGTTTCAGTACTTAATATGTTACTACTTTTGTGAACTATAGAATGTGAGACCAAATACAGCTGTCATTATTGCGTATGTACCAAATGCTGATTGGGCTATTTAAAGGAAAAAAAGAAATAAAAGATCTGTTTTTAAGGAAGTTATAAACAAATGGGTAGAAATAAACTTTATAAACATACTATAATTTATAAAAATAAGGAAAAAATTATGCAATAAAATAGATAACATGGTTTTCTAAGACCTCTTAACTGTTACTGTAATATGTGGTTGTCATATTTGTTCCAAAATATCTGCCCACTAAGGAAAATTAAGGAGCCTGGAAAAATTGTATTTGTTGATATATTAAGGAATTTCCTAGGAGATCTCAATCTAAGAAAAAGAACACCGGGAAAGGCAAATTGGATTCATTTAAAAAGCTTTTATTAATAGATATGAGGGATCATTCTGAGTGTGGTATCTGACACTCCCTTTCTTCCCCGGTACCTGAACAGATGTGGGAGAGGGTGTTAAGCTATTTTACTGAAATCAATATAGAATATTGGGGCCCTTTCAGCCATAGTCTATACTTTCGTAAGCCAGGGTCTATACAAAAGGGTGAAGTTAATTCTTTCTCACTTTGCTACTAACCACTGTGCAGATTTGGTCCTCTGAGAGCTACAAGACAATTGAGCAAAGTAGAGATTGTGTTATATGGCGTGCTCAGTGAATCACCATAGACACCATTAAGGGTTAAACAATGAGAGGTTTATTACAGCTGGCCAGCAACCACTCACTAGAGTATAGTCTCTGCGAGGGCCCTGACCCTAGGGCGGTCTAGGTTTTTAAAGAAATGAAACATATTCTGGGGGGCATGTCTACAAAGAAACAAAACAAATCTGGTGGGTATGTCTCCGAAGAAACAAAACAAATTCTGGTGGGTATGTCTCTCTTAAAGAAACAAAGCATATCCTGGGGAGTATGTCTCCAAAGGAACAGAACATCTCCAGGTGGACACATCTCCTTCAATAGCAAAGTGACAGCAGTAAGTTTGTTCTTTTACAAAAGCAGAGTAGCTGGTTATGCACAATAGCACAGTGGGGTGATTTATTATAGCTTTGTAATCAGCCAGAGCTGGTTAGGTGCTTTCCAGCTCCGAGTTCTGGGAAATGTTTATATTGTTGGGCTCACCTAGGGTCAGAAGTTCTAGTTAGCTTCACAACCACCATTTTGAGTATCTGGTGACCATTTAACATTCCTTAACATTCCCCCCTTGAGTTGTACCTTGAGTTAAATCATTGACTCTTCCATGGCCAAAGGGTTGTATTAGGCTCTAAGTACAATAATTTTGACTGCATGGATTCTGTCTTTGACATGGTTTAGGATGCCTCAAACTATGCATGGTCCCAGTGTTACTTTCAATAATAGCAACAGCAATGGGCCTTCTATTGCAGATATTAAAGTTGTGAGCCAAGGGGACCAGGAGAACAGAGATTGAAACTAATGTTAGAGGCCTGCCTTTGTAGTTTTCTTTGTTTGAGATTGTCTTGGACTAAAGCCAGGGTATTCCTAATGACTCTGGAGTGGTTATCATAGGAACAACAAGTTTCTTTTAGAGCCATACAGAGGCCTCCCTGTTTAAGGAAGAGCAAACTGAGACCCTGTCTATTTTGTAAGACAATCTTGGCCAAAGAGCTGACTTGTTCAAGCCTGGATATAGAACTTCCTAAAATTCCAAGATCCTTATCTACTTCTTGGCTTAGATCCTTGAGGTTTTTATCTCCCACTATTAACAAGGTTGTGCCTACAGTGGTGGAGACAGCTATTCCAAGCCCAACAAGGAGGGGCACTAAAATTGGAATGTCTCGTTTGGCTGTGGTAGGCTAGGCAAGATTCAGGTGTTCCCTTCCCTCAGTTCCCCCATAGATATAAAACTGGGGAACTATGTGTACTAATATACAAAATTTGAGGTGGGGGTTGGCCTTCTGGATAAGTTGGTGGGTGACACAAGGAGTGATTTCCAAGATGCAGGCAAACGATGCAGTTGGTGGGGCTATGAGGACAGAATCAGGGTCTTCAGGGTTCTGGTCTTTAGTGATGTTAAGCACTGATGTGCAGGAAGCTTGGAAAGGTGACTGGCTCAGAGTGTAGGTTGGGGAATATATGTAAGAGCCCTGTCCCTGTAGGTCTCCCAGAATCAGAGAAAGGTGACCTCCCCATGGACATAGGCCCTGGGTGTGTGCCTTTGTCAGGTTAACCCCTTGGACATGGGTGATATTCTATCTCCTATAGAAGACTTGACCCAATCCCTACAAAGTAGAGATGGCCGGGGTCTAAGCAGAACCAGCAATCATTACTTAAATTGGGCCTGGTTGCATTGGCAAATTTGTAAACAGCAGTTAGCATAAAATAAATTGGATCCTCAGCAGGGGTGGCCTCTGTAGAAGTCAGGGAACCAGTGTGCCTATTGTCAGGGGTTGTTCTAACAGTTAACAGGGGACTGGAGGTAGGCCTCTCTGTTGGAATAATGAAGTCATGGTTGGGACCTATAGGATTCGAGTTTGGTGGTAAAGTCTTTCTCTGAATGGTGAGTTTCATTCCAGGGTCTAGTCCACTGACATACATTCTAAAACCCCATGTTTTTTTCTATTTCCCATATCCTCTGTGTTGTGAAGGTGTCCCAGTGCCTGATAGTTCTAGAGGCTTGCATGTGTTAGGCTGAGAGCACCCTGAGCTGGGATGTCTGCTTAGGCTTATATAGGGGTCTTTATCTATCCAGGGTGCAATTTTCTCACAGTCCCAATTGGCACAATGATAACTCCCCTCTCCATGACATGAGACAGCCCCATCAGCCAGGCAGACATAGAACCTCGTTGATTGTAGACTCGTTTCAAAGGTCAGGTTGCCACATTTTGTTGTGAGACTTCCCCAGTTAAAGGCCTGCGACCTCAGCACTTGCAACCCAGGCTAGAATTTACAGAGATCAAATTGGAATATAGGCTGTCCTTCTCCATGGTAGGTGGAAAGTACAGCCCCAGTGACAGTGTCTCTCTTTTTTTTTTCTTTAAGATTTTATTTATTTATTTGACAGAGAGATAGATCACAGGTAGGCAGAGAGGCAGGCAGAGAGAGAGGAGGAAGCAGGCTCCCTGCTGAGCAGAGAGTCCGATGTGGTTCTTGATCCCAGGACCCTGATATCATGACCTGAGCTGAACACAGAGACTTTAACCTACTGAGCCACCCAGGCACCCTGTGACAGTGTCTCTTGTCTGCCAAGAGAAGTTCCTGGGGCATATTGGTACCTTGACTAGGGCCAGTAGGTAGACCTCAAAGGTGGGGGATCAATTTAGAAAGATCACGGCAAAGCAGAGGAGGCCCACACAAGTCTTATTTTTAGTGGGTCTTGTCCAGCATTGGGTTTGGCAACTTTCCATTTCTCAGGCTGTGTTGGTGTCTCATCTTCTGGAGAGACAGTGACCTTTTTCACCTGCGAGTGGTGTATCTAGGAATGAATGTTGTCAACCTTTATTGCCGTGGGGGTAGTCAGGATCACCAGGTGAGTGCCCTTCCACCTGGGGCTCAAAGCTTCAACCTTATGTCTCTTGATCTACATTTGGTCACCAGGATGGAAGGGGTGGGAGTGTGCAAGAACAGGTTCTTGGATGGCTGCATGAGCCGTCTTTATTTTTTTTTTAACTTTTTTAAGAGACTGTAATGAATGAAATAAGTTGTGATTAGAGGTTTCTGATATTATCTCTAGCCCAACTTTGGGAAGCAGTGGTTGTGGTCTGCCAAATAAAATCTCAAATGAAGTTAAATGGTATACATCATGCCCTAAGGAGGGCAAAGGGAAGGAGCGTCACCTATCACTTGCCAGTCTCAGTGGATAATTTAGTTAGGGTCTCCTTTAAGTTCTGATTTATTCTTTCTACCTGGCCTGAGCTCTGGGGATGATATGCACAATATAGGTTCCAATTGATCCCCAGTGATTTAGCAATTTATTCAGTAATTTTAGATATAAAAGTGGACCTGTTATCAGATACCATGGAAATGGGAAGCCTATATCGTGGGATAATGTCATTTAAAATCTTTTTGAAAGTTACCTGTGCAGTTTAAGTTTTAGTAGGAAATGCTTCTACCATCCTGAGATTGGGTCTTCCAGAACTGGGAGGTATTTATAGCTGTACTGACCTGGCGTGGTTTCTGTAAAATCCATTTCCCAGTGTCTACTGGGGTCAATCTGCAGCCTCACATGCCTGGGGAGTTTACACTGACATTCATGCTGTTAGTTTGCTGATGCGCTACATACCCTTGAATGATTTCTTGGGTGAGTTGGTCTAAGTGGAAGAAAAGAATTCTGTTCTGATTAGTCTATTTTTTTGTTTTTTCCCAGATGAGTTCCTTTATGGAGTTGTTGTAGAAGTTGTTGACCCAGGGCTGGTGGAAGGAAGACTCTACGGTCCTGGAGTCATGTCCATCCATGGAGGTCCTTGGTGATCTGTTTTCTGGACTATCTGGAGGTCATCCTCGGAGTAGGCAGGAGGTTTGTGCAGCATCAGAGGAGGGAGCGTCAATAGGCAGGTGGCTCCTTGGAGGGCAGCCTCTTGAGCTGCCTGATCTTCCAGCCAGTTACCAACTGCTTTTTTAGAGTCTCCCTTTTGATGACCAGGGCAGTGGATTATAGCTACCTTTTCTAGGGCCCAGATGGCTGCAAGGAGATCTAGGATCTCAGCTTTATTTTTTTTTATGACCTTGCCCTCAGCTGTGAGTAAACCCCTTTCTCTGTAGATTTACATCAGGCTTTTTATGCCAGAAGGCTTGGAGGTCTTGATGTAGTGCCTCATTGAACAGGGTGGGGGAGTTTTTGAACCCCTGGGGGAGTTATGTGCAGGTCAGCTGGCCACTCTCTCCCTTCTCGGGGTCAGTCCATCTGAAGGGTTGGCTTACTTTAGCCAGCAGAATGTTGAAGAAGGCTTTTTTTTGAACCAGCCTATAATTCCCTGTTTTTACTTTTTTGACCAGGCTTAGTGGGGTGTTCCAAGGCGAGTGACAAGGGAGTAGGATCCCAGCCTCCTGGAGGTGTTTAATGTGGTTTTCAGTTTCTTCCTGGGCCTCTGCTGGTGCTGGGTATATTTTTACCCAAACTGGAATGGCCTGACTTTTCATTTGGATTATTATCAGTGATTAGTGTTTTGCCAGCCCTGGGGGGGTTACTTTTTGCCCACATGCC
Organism: Spilogale gracilis; assembly: GCA_004023965.1. Taxonomy (NCBI): domain Eukaryota; kingdom Metazoa; phylum Chordata; class Mammalia; order Carnivora; family Mephitidae; genus Spilogale; species Spilogale gracilis. Next base: position 56,544 of record PITA01001567.1, on the reverse strand, counting down.
AGCGTATTTTGGCCTGAAGTTTATGGAGCAGGTTCCTTCCCAGATGCGGGAATGGATATTCAGGTATAACTAGGAATGAGTGAGTAACAGTCTTTTTTTCCTAAGTTTATTGTTCTATAGTCCAGGAACAGAGCTGTATCTCAATTGCTCCTTGAATGAGAGTCTTTTTGTTATTTAGGGGGCCATTTGCTTGCTGGAGGACTGAGTATGTGGCCCTGGTGTCTACTAAAAAGTCCATAGGGTCGCGCCTGGGTGGCTCAGTGGGTTAAAGCCTCTGTCTTCGGCTCAGGTCATGATCTCAGGGTACTGGGATCGAGGCCCGCATTGGGGGGTCTCTGCTCAGCAGGGAGCCTGCTTCTCTGCCTACTTGTGATCTCTCTCCCTTCAAATAAATTAAAAAAAAAAAAAACCTATTTTAAAAAGTCCATAGGCTTGCCCCTTACAGTCAGTTTCACCTTGGGCTCCAGAGGGCTAGTGGCAGAGCCCCATTGGCCCCATCAGTTGGTCCCCAGTTGGAACACTGGCACCGCTTTAGGCTTTCTATTGGGGTATTCATTTTCCAGTGTCCAACTGTTTTTCAGGAGGCACACTGTTTTTTTTCCCCCCTAAGGGTTTTTGTTGTTGTTGTTGTTTTGTTTTGTTATGTTATATTTTCTCCCTTTTTTTATGGCGTCCCGAGTTCCTTTTTTAGGTCCTGCCTCTTTAAGAGCTGCCACCACAACTTTGGGCATCTTTTTTGCCTGCCTGTCTTCAGGACTGTCGGGTTGTTATAAACTTTCTGTGTAACCTCTGTCAACTCCATTAACAGTTTTCCCTGGAAGCCTTCAATCCTTTGTAATGTTTTCCCTAATATCTGGGGTGGACTGATTTTCCGGGGTTTCAGGATCTATGAGTATGTTCAACCGGGAGCCGCTCCAGGAAAGCAGCGGGTGATTCATCTGGGCCCTGAGTAACCTCACTCACTTTAGATAGATTTGTGGGCTGCATTGCAGCTGCTCTGAGACCCCAACAGAGTCCGGCAATAGGTGGTGGGATGCTCCCTACCATGCTCAGTGTTAGGGTCCCAGCTTGGCCTCTGGGTGAGGAAGACTCATTCTAGATGGGCGATTTCTGAAGGTCTCCCATCAGGTCCTAAAATGAGTTTCCTGGTCTCCCAGTGGATGCTCTCTCTTTCTTTGGAGGTAAAGAGGGTTTGAGGGAGTTGCTTACAGTCATCCCAGGTGGGCTGATGGGTAAATAACAGTCTCCAACAGGGAGATCAAATCCTGAGTTTTTTTAGAAAAGGAAGTATTCTGGTTTTTCCAACTATATAGATCACTGGTGAACGGGACATAGACCATGAAGGTGAGGGGCCCATTCCCTCGCGTCCACCCCCCAGGGTTGTCTCAAGGGAAGGATTGGTGGAATGGGTTCTGAAGTTGGGTTTTTCTCTGGGGCCGTTGCCCCAGAAGAAGAGTCCAGACTCGTGGGCTGTTCATAGAAGGGAGGATATGATGCAAGCAGGGTGAACCTGGGAAACAGCAGGTGCTGGGGCTGGTAAGAGGAAATGCTCTGTGTGTGGGCTGGGCTAAGAGGCCCTCTAGCATCTTGCCTTGGGCTTACATAAGGTGGGGACACATCTGCCTCTTCTGGAGGGTTCTGTAGGACTACGGGTCTTTTGTCAGGAAGTGCCTTTGAAACAAAAATAGAGGAGGAGTTAGAGAGTGAGGAGCCCTGTGTCAGGGCCATTTTTATCCAAGGTGGCTGATCTTCAGTCAGAAGCCTCCAGGCCACAATGTATGGGATCTGATCTGGGTTCCCCAGAGTTCCAAAGATGATCTTCTTAACTTTTGTAGTTGTTGCCAGGTGGAAGGTCCCTTCAGGGGGCCAGCCAACCTTAAATGTTGGGCATTCTAGGGAACAAAGTGTGATTAGTTTCCCTTTGTGGCCCTTGTCCCCAGACTTCTGGACTTCATCCTGAAAAATCTTTAAAATAACAGAGAATTAGTTCAAAGGCAGTTAGGGAGGAAAGGTTGGAACTTGCTGTCCCATTATTCTAAAGACAGACAACACACAATAGAAAACGAGACAACAGAGACAGAGAACAAATAAAACAGACTGGCAGGCCCAGAGACAGAGAACAGACAGTTGGGCCCGGGCCTGGAGATGGAGAGCAGAGCAGTGGGCCCTGAGACAGAGGACAGAGCGGTGGGCCCAGAGATGTTGGGGACCGAGGTATGGCTCAAGAAGGCCGACACAATCAGGCCTGACCCTTGCACCTACATAACAGGACGCGGTTACCACAGAGCCTCAGGGAGCCCAACGGCGCACATAAAGGAGCACACCAATCAGTAGCCTGATCACGCGCCTATCATGCCTGGCCCCACCAATCATGTACAAGAGCACGCCTGAAAGCAACCTATCGGGCGCACTTCCCCTATCCCTTGCCTATATAACCCCTTCGTGTTTTAATAAACTTTGCAGCTTGATCA
>PITA01001567.1:0-53973 GCA_004023965.1 Spilogale gracilis | reverse complement strand
CAGAGACAGAGAGCAGAGTGGTGAGCCCAAAGACAGAGAAGCAGACTAGTGGGCCCAGTGACAGAGAACAGATGGGTGGGCCCAATGATGTCTCACTGGGACCCTAGGAATTAACGCTGTGTCCAGCCTCCTATTGGCCCATACCGATGTGTGCACGCTACCACAGACTTACTTTTGGAGGTGAACCAGGTGCCTCTCAGGATCAGTCTATGGCATTGTGAGTCTGCCCAAAGCCATAGGTGCCGGGCCTTACCAAGGATCCCCCCGGCCGAGGTGAAAGAACTTCATGGGCTACCCAGAAGGGTTGGCCCCCTTATGCCCCCTGGCTCTCAAACTCCCAAGGCCAGTCAGAACCAGTGGTGAGAACTGAGCACTGCATCCCGGATAAGCCCCCAAATGTTACAGGGCACACTCAGTGAATCACTGCCAACACCATTAAGGATTAAACAATGATAGGCTTATTACAGATGGCCAGTGACCACTTGCTAGAGTCTGGTGTCTGTGAGGGCCCTGACCCTAGGGCGGTCTGGGTTTTTAAAGAAATGAAACATATCCTGGGGGGCATGTCTCCAAAGAAACAAAACAAATTCTGGTGGGTATGTCTCTAAAGAAACAAAGCATATCCTGGGAAGTATGTCTCCAAAGGAACAGAACATCTCCAGGTGAACATGTCTCCACTCAATAGCAAAGTGACAGCAGTGAGCTTATTCTTCTACAGAAGCAGGAGTAGCTGGTTATGCAAGAGAGCAGAGTGGGGTAACTTATTATAGCTTTGTAATCAGCCAGGGCCAGTTGGGTGCTTTCCAGCTCCAAGTTCTGGGAAATGTTTATATTGTTGGGCTCACCTACAGTCAGAAGTCCTAGTTAGCCTCACAACTGCCATTTTGGGCATCTGATGACCATTTAACAATTGTAATGGCACCTTTTGGATGTGGCAGGTACCACATCAGATGCCTAAAATTAGAGGAGAAAAAAAGTGGGCATTACATTTTGACTGTACAGAGAGAAAACTGGGCTTGTTCTTTTCCCCTTCTTTACCCCCTCCCTCCTATCTCCTCTCTCTCTCTCTCAAGATTTTTTTTATATATCTGTATGATAAAGAGAGAGCATGGGCATAAAGGAGGGTGAGAGGGGGAGGGAGAAGAAGACTTCCTGATGAGCAGGGAACTCAATGTGAAGATCTATTCCAGGACCCTAGGATCATGATCTGAACTGAAGGCAGATGTTTAACTGATTGAGTCACCCAGGTGCCCCATTATTTACTTATGTTTAAAGATTTATTTATGTATTTATTTTAGAAAGAGAGTGTGAGCAGGAGTGGAGGGAGGACAGAAGGAGAGGGAGAAAATCTCTAACAGGCTCCCCAGTGAGTGTAGATCCCAACTTGGGGCTCGATCTCATGACTTTAAGATCATGACCCTGAGATGATGACTTGAACTGAAATGAAGAGTAGGATGCTGAACTAACTGAGTCACCCAGGCACCCCTGGTATTGTTCCTAGATGTGTGGAAAAATATCTTTGAGACTCTTAAATGTAGATTATGAGCAGAAGAAGGGTTGGCAGGAGGAAGAATAAGGGTCTAGTTAGAGCTGAGATAGAGGACCAGCAAAAAACTATTTGAACTTAGGAATGTAAGGCATAATTATTATTGGATTTTAAAACATTTAAATTACCTTACCTGATTCTCTTAACCCAAGAGATTGCAGCCAGTTTTTCTAAAATGTAAAAGAAGGAATCACATGGAGGTTAAGAGATTTGCCTACGACTTTAGTAGTCAATTCAGGTCCAGTGGAGTCTGAGTCTATGGACATCATTCTCTAACTCTTGCCTCTTTTTCTCTGCAGCCTCACTGTCACCACACGGCTTCTCATCCTAAATCCCTCTCAACAATCCTGACCCATCAATTTACCAAAACCACTCTCAGGCAAATTCTGATGAAAAACACTGCTCTTACTATATTTTTACTCTATTGAACACATGAAGACACTCCCCACTGGCTCCTAGATTACATATGAATGCTTCAGCCTGGCAGCTACATGCCCTTCTCAGTTCTCTCTTATTGTCTAGTTCAACAAATTTCCCAGACTTCTCAAGTTTTTCCAAAACTTTTGTAAACTCCAATTACTGTCTCTTCCAGTGCAAACATTGCTCTCTATGATGCACCATATAGGTTCCCACCTTTTAGTCCCTCCATAAGTGAACATTCTGTGGTAGGAGGGGCATATAGAGCCTCTTGGCATCTCCCCTGCAGGGGCTATTGGAATCTGTGTAGAGGGCCAACTCCACTATTGATAGGCCCAGACTCACTGTCTCTCAAAAAAATCTTCTAAGTACTGGACTCTGATCCAATTCAGTTAGTGGAGGATTTGGAAAAAGGAAATATCAGAGGGAGCCATATTGATGGTCCCAATTAAATTTTATTGCCCCTAACCATGGAAGAAATTAGAATGTTTGACATTAATGTTCCAAAAATAATTTCCACTTTTCTTTTGAAAATTTTCAAATGTAAAGAAAAGGAATAAACAGTACAATAGATGCCTGTTTAACCTTGACCTAGATTAACTGGGTTTTTTGAAAGCTAACAATCTTTATTTATAAAGAAATAGTTGCATGCTAATCTGAACAGCTAGATTGTACAAAAGATGGCTTGAAAATTCCCTTTGATATCCTTAAAGAGCTAGATTCCATTATATATGCCTTGCTGTCTCTTCAGAGCCTCTTAACCTCAGACTGGAGTTGAGAAGAAATACTACTTAGTTTCCCCCAAATCATTCTTGGGCTCCGGACAATGTGGTGGACCTCTGAGAAAATAAGCAGGTTACTGGTAACAATACCCAGGAAAAGACAAAGCTGTGGGTAATGAAAGTTCCTTCCACATGTAATCCCTTCACTCCTGTAATCCCCAGTTTCTCAGTTGTTAACATGTTTTCATTGTGTAAGTCATAGTGAGCTAGTTTGATTCATCATGGAATGACCTAGGTTAACTGTTAACTTTTCCAAGGTTATTTTCCCTCTCTAAGACCCCACACACATTGTTTTTTGCTAATATGTTGAAAATAAGTTGCAGACATCACAGCATATCACCTCTGAATATTTCAGATGCCCTACCTATAAATGAAAGCACTCTACTCCCCACACACAATACCACAAAAGTAAAGTTATCATTTAGTATCTAATCTATGGTCAAAATTTGTCCAGTTGCATTTGAAATGTCTTCCATAGTTGTGTTATTTTGATCCAAGAATCAAGGTTTACACTTGACACTTACTAATTATGTCCCTTCAGTTTCTTCTCAACTAGATTGGCACCCTTGTTTTTGATTTGTTGTGTTTATTGTGGCATTTACTTTGTAAGGATTCCAGGTTGGTTATGTACTAAATAGTAGAATGTCCCACATTCTGGAATACCTGATTGTGACATCATCATTAGATTTACAATGAACATTTTTTTTGGCAATAATATATCACTGGTGAAATAATTTTGATTAAACATTAAATATTAAGTATTACATTTTCTACTATTGTGAAAGGAAGTCTTCATCATAATGCACATGCATACCTTAGCTTCCAACAAAATTAACAACTGGATCTCCTTCTCTGAATGCAAAGTGATACCTCTCACATTAGATACATGTTGTTTTTGAAGTGTTTAGAAATTCAGCTCCATAAGCAGATCAGTAATCAGTCTTGGATTAGGATTTTTTTCACATTGTTCTTATAAATATTCTCCAAGAGATCCAAGATGGCAGATGTGCTTCTAAATATTTTACTTGCAACCTTTGAAAAAAATAGAATCCAAATTTTGACATAACAGAAATTAATGGTAGTTAAGAGCTCTTTAGTTTCTTGTCCTAGGTCATTCCCTCCCTCCCTATTCTCTCCCTCCCTTTCTCCCTTCCTTCCTCCCTTCCTTCCTTCCTTCCTTCCTTCCTTCCTTCCTTCCTTCCTTCCTTCCTTTCTCTTTATCTTCCTTTGTCTAATATGGGACAGATGGAGTGGGTCTTCTTATTAGAGTACCATATGAGTAATGATACATTTATCTACAACCAGATTCATTGTTGGGAGGCACCTACATGATGATGTAATATAGTGTTGCAACTCACTGTACCAACTCCCTGCAAAGAACAGGTCCCCACTGAGCATGGTGACATCCATTACCAGAGACATCCACTGAAATTTTTGAGTTAAAATTTCCCCTTATTTTTGTATATCAATATAAGTTCTAGTTCTTGTAAGCCTTTATCTACCTTAAAACTCTTCAAATATTTGTAGACAACTCTATGTTCTCAGAAGAATTTTCTTCTCTGGTTTAAGTATCCTGAGCTTGTCCTCTGTCCCCTGGGTATTTCCTCTAAATGTGCACTTTCTGCGTGCTTTTTTTTTTTTTTTCAAAATATGTATTCCAGTTCTCTCTCCCTCCTCCGTCTCTCATTTCCTACCTCAGACAATAATTTGGTTCCACCATGTACAAACCAGGCATGGGAACACCAAGGTGACTGCTTGTCCTCAGGGAAATCACAAATCACAAAAGTGCAAAGAGAGAATCAGAGGAACCTTCAGTGCTCACAGCAGTGAGTCAGCACCATGGCTGGGATTGGGACTGTCACACTCATCACAGAGGAGGAAGTGGTCACTGGAGCCAGAAGAAAGAGAAGTTCAGTTTTGTATGAGTGGTAGTATTCTAGGGAAGAGTGGGCATGACCTAATAGGTTCTGAATGGGGGAGTGCAAGAGGACGACATTGTGAAGACAAACCAGGCAAGTATAAGGTGGCAGGAGTATGGGATGGATGAAAAGGCAGAGAGCCAGGCATAGAGAGTCTTTGGAGACTTTCTCGGTGGTTTGGATTATGTCTTTAGGCAGTGGGAAGCATCCAGAATGAGTTTCACATTACAGGATTAGTAACAAGACTACCACACCTTTTAGAAGGATGTCTAATGGAAAAATGAATTCGCATATCTACATATGAAATAGAGCATTTTCTCAACGAATCATCAGATGTACCAAGGAGGAAAAAAATGCAAACAAAAAACAAAGGAACAAAAACCTACGTTTTCATTTTCTCTTAACACCTTAGTACTTCTTATAGCAGCTTAGCTGATTGCAAACAACATACTACCATTGATTTCATTTCATTATTGTGTTTTCCCTTTAAACTTTTAAGAAGTGACCTGACATATATAACACCTTCTTCTTTGGGTTTTAGAGCCATTTGTTTTTATTTTTAGGAAAGTAAAGGCATTTCTGCGTCTTCCTTCCCAGCATTAGTACTCTTTGGAGAACTCTCTGGGCTAGAACAGTTGTTGCAGGGAGGCCTGTGCCTATTCTCTTGCGTTGGTCCATATGTAGAAAACTGTGTGGACATGACAGTCCTCATCTTTCCTGTGCTGCAGCCACCATGCCCATCAGTATGATCACATCCATTAGGTTCCAACACTCAGTGAGACACTGGCATTGGACTGGCAAAGCAAATAGCTCCTGCTGTTTCCAGAGGAATAAAGATATTCAACATATTATCACAAATAGTATTACATATAATTTTATTTTAATAAAGTGCCAGCAAAGGAGAAGTTGACCATCCACAGGATGAATGTCTTAAACTCTATGCAGGCCATGCTTGTTCAGCTCCATTCTTAACATATTTCTTCACAGAGATGATAGAATGAGTCTTACAGCCTGAACTTCTCTCCTATGTCACCTCAAGAGACTTTAGGCTGAAGCCAGACTCTTTATACCAAAAATAAAAGTGGTAGGAAGCTTCATTCTCCTTGGGTTTAGCTCACCAAACAGTGTGACCTTGACTAATTTTCCTCAGCTCTTCTGAACATATACTTCTCTAAAATATAATTACCTCTCTGGTTCTCTAGACTATGAGCTCCTGTAGAACAGGGGCTTCTCTTCACTTTTGTGTCCTCAGCTCTTCCCTAATACAAGGCCCAGGCTCTGTGATTTAGTCCTGTTGGTTTTAGATGAATAGCTAAAGGAATGACTCCAGGGAAGCATATCCTCAAGGCTACTGAGCTCCCACCATCATAGTGCCTCATGCTGCTTTTCTTCTTTCTGCTTTTGGTTCTATTTGGATCCTTGGATGGATCAGATGATGCCTACCTACAGTGGTTCACCAATTCAAATGCTAATGTCTTCCAGAGACATCCTAATAGACACACCCAGAAATAATGTTTTACCAGCTCTCTGGACTAGTCTTAGCACAGTCTACTTGATGCATAAAATTAACCATCACAACTTCCCAATGGGTGGTCACCCCACTTATGTCTGAAAACATATAATAATTAAGTAGTCTCCCTGTGATACACAGAACATGTTATTTTGTTAAAAAGCTTCTCCCTTTTTTTTTTTTTTTTGCAGTTTTTCTTCTAGATTCCTATAGTCAAGATTTATGCAAAGGAATTAAGACTAGTCTTGAGGGGAGAACCATGATGGTGTCACCTTGTGTAAATGGAGGTCCTTATTGTTTTTTATTAACATGTTTATTAGAATAAATAAGTTGGATCATAATAGATATGTACCAAGTCCTGCACTGAGTGGTGGGAATACATTGGTGAGCAAAATAGACATGGGGGTCCTTGTCCTTATGGAATAAGAAGAGAAGAGTGGAGGAAAAGCCATTAATCACATACTCATAGAAAACATCGGGGCACCTGGGTTGCTCAGTGGTTAAGCCTCTGCCTTCAGCTCAGGTCATGATCCCGGAGTCCCGGGATCAAGCCCTGCAATTGGGCTGCCCGCTTGGCGGGAAGCCTGCTTCTGCCTCTCTCACTCCTGCTGCTTGTGTTCCCTCTCTGGCTGTGTTTATCTCTGTCAAATAAATAAAATCTTAAAAAAAAAAAGAAAGAGAAAACATATTTAACAGATTTTGGTACAGGTGTCATGAAATGTGTAAAGGGAGAATTTATTTGATTAGGAAAGTCAGAGGAGACTTTGCTGGACAACTGCTAGATGTGAAATGGAATCAAAGACCATGTCATGTAGAGGGAATAATATAACAGGGCATGAAGGCTGGAGGGAGCATGGTCTGTTGGAGATGCTAATCAAAGACCAGTGAGTCTAAGGAGGAGAATGAAGAGGAGCATGTTGATGGATGGATCTGGAGAAGTGGGCAAAAATACATCAGTCTTGGATGTACTGGCAATGTCAGGGCCAAAATAAGATGCATTTATTCCACAATTTTTTTTTAAGCTTTACGGTCATCTGTACACTGGATTTAGGGGTAGAGATGCACTGATAAGCAAGAGGGACAGTCATGGACCCATTAGTATGGTGCTAGTCATAGTGGGGACATAGAACTTTTCATCAGGGTGATCTCTGGGAAGAAAATGATGCCTAAGAATATGAACCGCTAAGATAAGACTTAGCTTATAATCAAGGAAGAAAAAAGGTGAGATGGAAGTGGGAGCAGAAAGGCTGGATGTTTGGTTAACCATTATCTCATGCAGACAAACCGAAGCACAAAAATTTTGCTATTTAGTCTTTTTCCCAAAGGGTGGTTGGACTTTTTTTTTTTTTTAAGCCATTACTGGAAGGATAAATGAATATATGTAAAACACCTAGAAGCATCCCAAACACATAGAAAGTGTTACATAAAGATTGGCTATTATTGTTATTTTCGTTGTTGGCCTTTTTTTTTTTTGATGGTTGTTGAAAGGGTTGTGGTATGGACTGAATGTCAGTGTTTACCCATATGTTGAAGTCTTAACCTCCCAATGTGGTGGCATTTGGAGGAGGGGCTTCTGGGAGGGAATTAGGGTTAAATGAAGTCATAAGGATGGAGCCCCCATGATGGGAAGTGTATTTTTTTTTATTTTTATATTTATTTATTTATTTCTTTTTTTGGGGGGGGAGTGTGTTTTTATAAAAAGAGGAGGAGACACCAGAATTTCTCTGTCAGTACCATGTAATGACATAGCAAGAAGACAGACATCTACTAGACATTGCTAGCATGTCCAAGACTGGTGTATTTTTGCCCAAAGCGTTTTGAATCAAATATCTTGCTCAAATATCTCCCATATAAGCATATTCCTAGTTACTCATTAACACCTGTGAAACCAGTGCTCCTAATTCTACTTACTGGAATTAGCCTTTGCATATTAAGGTCCTTCAAATATTTGGAAATATAATCCCATTAGCAATAACTCTTCCATTTTCAAGCTTTAAAATCCTTTGTCTTCTCCCACTGGGATTCCCTTTATTAGCCTGATAGGACATAGGTATTTTTATCCATCTCATTTCTCAGTATATCCAACTTTGTTAATAATTTCCATTGGAAATCCTCTTGTTTAGTAATGAACTTTTAAAAGTAAGTTTTCCAACTATGAAGTGACTCCAGATATAGTCAATTCAGTGCTTAATGCTGGACCCTTAATAGGGATAAAAGACTTCTATTTATGCAGCATAAGGCTATATTCACAATTTTTATTTTAATTTTTCATTTATTGTTCTATTGATTTTTGCTGGCTTAAAGTTTGTTTGCAGCTGAAACTCTGAGGCCTTTTCTCAAATGATTTCCTGCTACATGATCTCTTCTTGTTCAGTTCTTATGTACTTGATCTTTACTTTTTACCCTTTAAAAGTTCTTAATTTAAATTGATAACAATAACCTGGGGAGAATATTTTGGACATTAACAGCATCTAAGATATTCCCTTCATTCCACAGAATGCTCAACTCAGTAATTCAGTAGTTCATAATTTTATGATGCTTCTACATCTTCACCATATTTTCAAATGTAAACAAATGTTTATGATGCTGGGAAGTATGTTCTCGGCTGATATTGACTTCTATTCTCTAAGCATGACTCCAATCCTCTTTAAACTTCTCTACTGCCCAGCATATAGCTGCCACACTTCTGTGCTGACTACAGCATTCAGTGGCCACAAACGCCTGCTAAAAATCAAGGCATATGGACTCTCTTTGGTTTCCTCTCACCTGCAATTCTGGTAGCTGTTTTGGAAAGATGTGGGTGGCATGGGACTCTCTTTGGTTTCCTCTCACCTGCAATTCTGGTAGCTGTTTTGGAAAGATGTGGGTGGCATGGTTTGCTGTAAGCCCCCACACACACACTGATTCCTTCTTCAACGTAGTGATTAGAGTATCCTTTACTAGAGGCTTAACAACCACCCAATAAGTATATATTCTTATAATTGAGGAGAGATTGTTAGATTTACCAGTCTATCCCAAACTTAGCACGTCCCTGTTAGGAAACTCATAACAGCATGTGCTAGTTTCTCCTGCTCCATAACCACCACCTTCTCTGTATTTCCAGAGGTTTGTAGTTAACATCTATATGGGTTAATTCTCTTGAATCTGAAACTTTCAACCTAACTGTAACAAGTGTCACCTTCCAGAGCTAAAACTTCCTAGAAGTCCATTGTAGCCTTACATTTTCCTGCTATTAGCACCCCCCTGGATCTCTCATTATTTCTAAAGCTTACTGGAGAGCACCATCTCCTGTTCTAAAACTCTCCTGCCTCCCATTGCTTTTCTGGGCTTCACTTAGCATTAACATGTATTGCTATCTTTAACTTTTATTTTTATATCCAACCAAGTTCTAAGACTTGGTAATCCTACCTATCTGGCAGCTGTGTCCTCCTTTTAAATCCCAAAAAGTCTTATCCAGGTTCTTATATCCTCTTACCTCAGGCATTCCCGATATCTCCAGACCCTGCCACTTGTTCTCTTCCCATATGTTGCAGCAGTTCCAGTTTGCTGAAGCACAGATTTTATCCTGGTATTTTCCTTCTTAAAAGCTTTAGAAGTTTCTCCATTTCCTGTGGAATCAAGTCTTCCTTTTTGGCCTCTTCTTGGCCATAGTGTGTTAAATCTATGTGGAAACCATTCTGTCGCCCACTTCACATTCCTTTGGTGTCAGACTGAAGTTTATGACTTGATTCATTCTGCTGGTCAACTTTGTGTATTGCTTCCATCCGGAAGGCTGGGAAAACCTTAAAGAGAGGCAGCAAAGGGCTTGGGTTCAGACTCTCAGGCCAGGCACCTCCTTGAAATGTATTTCCTAACTAACAGAATGGAAATATCTATTACAAAATATTAGTAGGATTGTAAAATTAGGCTGGAAGTCCTGACAACAGTGCCCAGAATGTGATAAACTCTTGCTGTTTAAATGCATATGTTTGCCCGGCTTAGGAGATTGAAGTGTTCATTATTTCAAGTACTGTAACTTAACTCCCATGAGCCTCAGTCATCTCACTGGAGAGATGGTTGGTCATAGGGATAAAGAACAAGGTTTTACAAACAGTCCTGGGTTTGAGGCTCAGCTAAGCGACCTGTTGGCCCTATGACCAAAAGAAAACTACATACAGTTAGTTACTTAGAGGTCGGTTACCACATCCTATTAAAACACAAGGATTTCTAAATAATTAAAAAAGAATTATTGAATAAATGGAATCCTGAAAATAGTCAAAGAAAGATGAACTAGAACATAGCACTATCACTTTCTATTTAAATGAATTTGAGCAAGACACTTGACCCCTCTCTATTTCACTTTTTGCATATGAAAGTGTAAGGATCGATGAAATAATGCATGTAAATAAAGCAGCATGCTCAAACTTATTTGGCTTTCAATAAATATTAATTGTTAATACATTATAATAAATAATAATTAAATAAGACACGATGCATAATGTCCCCGGGGAGTTGGTGTGCAGCAAACACCCCATAAATGACATTTGTCTGGCATCACCATTGTTGTTGTCATCGTCATCATTCTTCTTATCATTCTACAACTTCCAATTCCAAAAGTATTCCTTTTGATAGAAATGTATAGGTCGTATTTGAAAAAGCATTAAACTCAGAAAAGTAGAAATCCAATGACTAGCTAGAGACAGGTAATTCTTTCAATTATATCCAGAGCTGGAATTTAATTTAGGATAACAGTATTCTGGGTTTTTACTTTATTTCACTCCATGTGTGTAATATTCCTTACTTTACTATTGGAGGCCGGAGAACATCTTTTTCCTTATGATCAGTCTGCTACTCGGTGGTTACTCTGTTATCTTTCAGAAAATAGGTGAAGAACCATGAAAAATGATGAGAGAGCTTACTGGGAATTTCAAATGACAATAAGGCAAGTTGAAAGCTTCTAGAATCATTGTCCCAAGGGAGACATCTGTGACAATGATATTTGCTCAAGATTTTAGAATGTCTCAAGGCCTAATAATTCCTCTTTATCTCTATTATTATACTGTGTGCTTACACCTCATCTCTCCCATCCCCTCTCCTTTCTTCCACATGTATTTCCACTCTTGTTCTTAATTTTCTCTTGGAAACTCTTTTCATCTTTGAAGACATCTTTAGCTCTTCCTTCCCTACTGATTTATTTTTACCTCCCCTCCCTTCTTGCTTTTAATTCTTGATATATAAATTTAAATAATATTTTAAATGTTCCATACATTAAAGAGGATTTTCACATCTCTTTAAAAAATTAACTCATAATCTTTTGTTACTCTTCTCTGTGAACCTTGACTTATTTTTTCCCTCTCTGATTTGTAATTTTCATTTTAGAAGAGTAAAAAATAAAACATATTACACATGCACACCTATGGTGGACCTACTTGATGAGTATGTAGTTATAACATGTGAGTGTAAGGGCCTACTTAGCCAGAGCAACTCTATTTTGTCCAAGCAGCCATTTTGTTGTTTATGCAGTGAACACAAGCTGACCCTGCTCTTCAAGGACCTGACTCTGATAATAGAGCCCAGGAAAACAAGGGTGAGCCAGACCAGGTGGAGGCCCCCAATCAGTACAAAGCACATATGTAATTCCCTTAACCTCCCAGATCCTGACCAATGGGGATAAAAATTAACTCTAGGCAGCTACGTGACTGCAGTCAGTTTGTGGTTTGTGGTTTTGCCCTATACAAGCTAGCCTGTGAGACTAGGCAGGGTCACTCTCTCCATAAAGACTGCCATGACCAGTCAGTGTGATTCTTGATCCTGGGCACGAAATAAGCTTTGCTTGACTTTTGCTTTGTATCAGCCTTTTTCCTTTGATCAAGGACCTCAATATTGAGCCCTGTTGGGTATCAAAAACTATCATAGCTGCTGTATTTATCATCTCCAAGTCTGACAATGATCCTTCCAACACTGTTTTTGCCTATATTTTTCAGAGAAGGAAAACTGTTGTTTACAAAGATTATTATTTGGGGAACACAGACTGAGGTGATGGAGACTAGCTTCAACCCAGTGGTGACTGAGTCTAAGCTTCCTCCGACGGGGGGATTCTGAAATATGGCTGGAAGAGCAGAAAACCCCAGAGTTAACATAGGGTTTTCATGTACTTTGAACATAAGTTACCTAAAACATCAGTTTATATTAAAACAAATATCATGCGTTATATGATAGACTGCAGATTTTTCATAAATATTAAAGGTACCATAAGTAAATCATCAAGGACAACAACACTTTTGTGGGTTTTTTCATGATTTTTTTTTAACTTTTCATTTTGAAATAGCTATAAAATATATTCAAGTAAACAATTATTTAAAAATACATTTATTTTAGTTTATTTACATTTATTAAATAAATATTTTATTTTAAATAATGATAGGAAAATGCAACAGTAATTTGGAGAAGTCCTGTATATCCTTCACCCAGCTTCCCCCAAACATTGCATCTTCTATAACTACAGGGTCAAAACCAGGAGATTGGGATTGCTGTAGTGTGTGGGTGGACATAGTTTAATGCCATTTTATCACATGTGTATATTTCTGTATCCACAGTCTCAATGAAGATACAAAACCATTTCATCACCGTGTTCCATCACCACAATGGTCTCTCTCCTGCTGCCTTTTTATGGTCATAGTCTGTATTTCTAAGCTCCAAAAACTGCGACTCTGTTTTCCATTTCTACACTTTTCTTCCTTAAAGCTATGTTATTACATAAAAGGAATCATACAGTATGTGATCTTATGAGATTGGCTTTTTTTTCCCCCCACTCCGCAGAATGTCCTTAAGTACCATCGAAGTTGTAGAGTAAATAACTAGTTTATTCCTTTTTACTGTTGAGTGGCATGCCATAGTATGGATGTACCACAGATCCCTCGACTGTACATGCTAAGGGAAATTTTAGTCGTCCCCAGTTTTGGGCTGTTACAGATTAAACAACTACAAACATTATTTACGAACCTCTTAGGGCTGCTATCACAAAATGCCACAAAATAGCTTCAACAACGTAAATCTATTTTCTCACAGTTTTGGAGACCAGAAGTTCCAGATCAAGGTGCTGTCAGGGCTGGTTTCTGATGTTCCTAGCTTGCACCATCTCACTTTGTCCTAACATGAACTTTCTTCTTGGAGGAGGGAGGGGGAGAGACAGAGAGAGAAAGAGGTGTTAAAAAAATTCTATATCTAAGGAAAATGTGTTTCAAAAATGAGGGTGAGAGTCAGATATTCTATGCTTAATGAGTGAGATAATTCATTACCAGCAGGAATGATCTAAAAGAAACATGAAAGGAATTTCATGCTGAAAGAAAATTATACCAAACAGAAGTTGTCCACTGAAAGATTGAAGAGCTTAGATAAATATAAGTATATAGGGAAATTTAAAACACTTCTTATTTCTTAATATCTCTAAAAGACAATTGACCATTTAAAGAAAAAGTAATAACAATGCAGAATTAAGTTTATAGTATTTATGGAAATAACATAGGACATTACACAAAGGATAAGAGGGTAATTGGAAGGATATCCTCTTTTAAGTTTCTAATATAATATGATATGTAAATAATATAATACTAGTTTATAGTAAACGTTGATAAATTAAAAAGATGCATATTATAAAGCATAGATCCACCAATTAAAAAAAAAACATAAAGGGTTATAGCTTAAAAGCAATTAAGGGAGACAGAGTGAAATATGAAAAAATACTTAGTTGATCCAAAAGAAGCCATAAAATATAAGGAACAGAGGACAGATAGAACAAATAGAGAACATATAACAAGATAGAAGACAAACAGAAACATACCAATAACCACATCAAATGTAAATGGACCAAATACTCTATTATCTAATATATACATTTTTCAATAGCAGTATCAGCGCTCTTGATTATTTTGAAATCATGACAGTGGAATCATGTAAAGAATGTGACAAATAAGATGTGTGCAAGAAATAAGATTTCATTTTTATTTTGTTAGCATTTTTTGCCAATTGTTTTAAATGAGTGTTTAAAATAAGAAGGCTGATGTAAAAAATGTGCCAATTATCAGTATATTATTTATGCATTCCGCAAATAGATTTTGAATCTCTCAACTCAAGCAGTTTTAAAATTGAGAATATATAATTACTACTTTCAAGTCTGTCCCTTCCAGATTGAGCTTTTAGCTCTCGCTCTGTAGCTGACTCAGACTTCACCAGGGTGGGTGACAGAAAAGAAAGAGCTGGGCATGTTCTGGTGCTGTGGTGACAAGGGATGACTAGGAAAAGAGACCTAGTGTCTCAGGGCATAGAAGCCCAGATTATACTGCTCAGCAGTGGGCTGGGTGGGTTTGATGTTAGAGCCAGATCATCAAAAGTTTCTCCTAAAATTATAGTTCATAATTTGGTAAGGCAGGTGAAACACCAGTATTTTAGAATCCATGCTCCTAAATTAAGAAATAAATTATAGCTTTGAGATTCTGCATCAATCTTCAATCATGAAACCCCTTCACTTTAATTAATGATGTCATTTAATATCAAATAAACACTATTTTTCTTTCACTTGACCCTATCTAGCAGCTAGAAATAAAGCAATATTGTTGCATGTAAGTGTTCTTATTGGGTCATTATTCCTAGTAGAAGTGCCCCAAACTACCTGCCATGCCATTGCCTTTCTCTGCAAGTTGTGTGTGGGGTGTGTGTGTGGTGTATGGAGAACAAGAGAATGAGAGAGAGAAAAGAGAAAGAGGAAGGGGGAGAGGGAGAGACAATGTTTCCCTTCTTGCCACCAGACACAATATTTCTTATATGTGAGGTGAAGCTTCCCCGAGTACATGGAGTTTTTACCCCTGTGAAATCCTGGAAGACCTTGAGTTCTCAGATTGATGTATTTCCTGGCTGTAAAATTTCTCTGGGGATTGTCAGCGCTGGGTTCCACACGGACCTTCACTCCCCTTTCCTCCTTTGAAACCCATTGGCTCAGAGTTATGAGCTGTTTGACTTAGACAAGTCACTATCCTGCACTTTTGCATATTGAACTCCTCCCTGACACTTTGTTACTATTTCCACAGGATATTCTCTGTCCTTTTCTAGCTCTGTTTCAACAGGACAGGTGGATCTGGACAGGGACTTCTGTAATACTAGGTAATTTAGTGAACGCATGTAGCAAGAGTGCATCTGCAGCTCCTAACCTCCATGAACCAGAAATGTCCATCGAATCCTTTTTAGTTCAGTAAAATGTGACTATAAGCCCTATCATGTCGTTTAATCCAGTCATTACTGGGCAGGCACCTTACTCCCTCCCCAGGGATCCAGGGATCTCCGTGCTACTCAGACCTTCAGAAAAGGGCCTCTAGTCCACTGCCAACCTCATACTTCAGGCCCCTGTACCTGGAAGTCGTGGTCTCATTCTTCTTGTACAAACTGTGGTCTCAGGATTAACTGGTGAGTCTGGGAATACTAGGCAAAGCATCCAGCCACTCTGTCAGATGATGGTTGTCAGATTGCCAGCAACAGTGTGCCCCCCATCATCATCTCAGTGGCCTAGATTTCACTCATCCATGTGTGAATGCACCTAGAGAAATGCTCTTTCTGCTTGCAAACCTCATTCCTGCATTAGGAGAGCAACACCCCATCAAACAGTTAGACTCATCTCTTGTGACAGAGGCATATAATGCGCCATTCTAAAAGTCTATAATCATTTGCTAGCTCTACAGTTGATATGTCAGGACTTTCTTCTTGTTGCATTTTAACTACCTACTTCATTTCAAAATGTTCTGCATTTGATTCTCTTTATTGATGTAGGGAAATGTTGTATGCAATTAGGGTGCCATTAGCAGTTCAGCAGGGAATTGTCTGCATTCTAGCAGTGCTCAGAAGATAACCCAAATGCAAATACCCATTATGTCTGCCTCCTTTGGCTAACAGTTCCAAGCCATCTGGATATGGTTGGTATGGTTTTATGAGAAAGGGGGATGGTAAAGGGGCCAGGGGAGGGTGGACACCTAGTGTGGAAATTCTAAAGAACATTCCTTGCTCCAAAGACTGTAAGGCTTTATCTTTTACTTGTAGTTAGTTATAAAAACGTATATTTGAGGTTCTTTTTTCTCACTATACCTGTAAGAAAATTTTATTTTGAAATGTTTAAATGAATGCAAAACCAGACAATAGCATAATGAAACTCTGTATGCCCATCACTTGATTCAATAATTATAACTATTTCCCCACACTTTGGTATTTTTACAGTAAAATATTTTAATTTCAAACCCAAGCCTGTCATCATTTTTTCCTTATGTACTTGAGAACCCATTGCTTAAAAAAAAAAAAGATTTTTAACACCTAACAACGATGCTGTTATACAACCAACAAAATTCCCACTACTTCTCTGACATCCTGTATGTAATGCTCAGTCCACATTCAAATGTACTTGTGTGGCTCCCTTGCTTAAAGCAGTATCAGACTCCACTGTCCACACTTGGAAATACCCACATGCCCGTTGAAGTTTCTTTGTTTTCCAGCAGAACCTCCATCTGTTTGTTTTCCAGAGCATTTGATGCCAGTAAGCCAGGTCAGAGAACCCAGAGGGGGTCCTGCAGGATAGCCAACAGGGTCCCTTGCTGCGTACAGGATAGAAATCAAACACAAGCCAGCAGGAGATAAAAACAGAGTTTATTGAAGGTATAGAGAGAGATATAGGTGGAGTGTGTGGAAGTCTCAGAAAAGAAAGGAGTGAATCTCATCTTTGGAGTCTGGGGATTTTACTGAGGACAGTGGTCCGGTGTCCATGTCCTCTCAGGCATCCAGGAACAAGTCAGAACAAAGATGAGATCCCAGGTGTTATTCTTTGGAGCCAGGCCTTGAGACTTCTAGCTCTGGTGGTCGGAATATGCATATGATTGCTTCTCTGGTCCTTCTCACCTGGTCTTTCCTTAGATGTTATCTGTTCCAGAGAAATTGTTAACTCCTTGTCCCTTACAAGGAGGACATATGCTATTTGCATTACAAGACAAATGTCAAGTGGGGCAGAATGCAGGTTCTAGCAAGAACTGAAGGGGGGTGCAGCTTCACTTCTAAGAGTTTCTTGGTGTAAAACTACTTTCCCTCATCAGTTAGAGCTGTTGGTTACCTGGAAAGACTGCTATATAGGAAATGGAGGACAGATGTGAGATTTCTCCCCCCAGTTGTTTGCAGAGTGGGTGCTGCTCCGGTTCTCCCCAGTGTTGGCCAGTGACTGTTCTCTCTCCCCTTCTCCTGTTCCCCCGCCCCCTCTTTCTCTTCTTTTTCCTTTTCCCCCTCTCTCACATCTTTCCCACCTCACCTTGTACCTTGTTAAATATCCCTATAGACTTATGCATTCTTATGTATTCAGTGCATTCCAAGCAGGTATAATGGTTACCTTTTGATTCTCACATATTTCTATCTTTGGTCAGTGGAAGTCCCATAAGTTGGTTGCTGTGACTTTTCACATGACTCTCCTCAGGATGTCCCAGAATCTCTTTATACATTTCTCTTTTTATAATCTCTTTTTACATTACATTTTACATTCTTCCTTTCTTTTTACAGTCACTTATCCCTCTCCAAAACTCTGCTCCCTTTCGGTGCAGAATGGCTTTTAGAAAACATCAGCAGGCACCTATGGGTAGGCTTTCCTATTATTAGGTTGTTACAGTTTCCAGAACCTTCTATGATTCAGAGCTAGGAAATACACAGTGCCTAAAGAAAGCAGTTGCAACCAAGGGTTAGCCCCACATTTGTCAGTTTTCCACCAGGCCTTTCCCTGGGGATGGCAGATTTTGCTGTCTGTCTGTGTCTCTTGGATCCTCTACTTATGCATCCCTCTCACCCCAGGGGAACTTTGTCTTTCCTGCCCCAGGGCTTCTTCCCTACTCAAGGGACACCCTGCTTTTGCACCCGTCCGGTGTTTGTGACCATCACAGAGCTCCGTGATGCTGTGAGATTCACCACTCCCTTTGCTAGGCACACTTTCTGCACTTCCCTATAGTTTGGGGCCTACGCTGACCCATTTGCTGACCAATTGATCTGGTTTCTATCAGGGGTCAAATCATCCTTTTGGAAGGATAGAAGCTGGTGGGCAGCCTATGGGACCTCAGGTACCCTCTGCATCGTCTAAGCCCCCTACCGGTTTGGCCACCACCATTAGTTTAGGTCTCAAGCTATTCTCTGACACTTGTTTGTTGCAAAGATATTATCCATGAGTTTTCCATATACTATCCTCATTGATCTGTTTGTCTTGCATTGGGAATTTGGGAAAATCCAGGAACCATGCAGACACTTTGATTCCACCACCCAATAATGTTTTAAATTAAAATCAGCATATAATTAGACATAGCCTAGACATATGTGTCTCATGGAGACATTGCGGGCATGTTCCCAGTAGAGAAGATAAAACAAAGCAAATGCCAAAAAGCAAGGCAAATGGAACCTTGGAGGTTCAGCATCTCTCAGGATTGTCCTAAAGAAGGGATGCCTTTATTCTCTTTCCCTTATAGTGTGTCCTGACCTTTGTGCTAAGAATAGTTGTTGTTGCTTTAAACATTTCCAGTTCACCTCTTACTGCTAGTTACAATGAAATAAAAGAGCCATTGTCCCTTCCTCTTAAGCACACCTGCAGAGTCACCCAGCAGAATGGCTCAGAGCAGCAGGTCTGGGGCAAACCAAAAAAAAAAAAAAAAGGCTTAGAGAGTAGCTCTTAGCAACCTTGTATTAAAAAGGCTTGAAGTTTAAAAAAAAAAAAAAAGCTTAGAGCACAAAACTGGTATTAGGGAAACTTATTTTAGTCTATGTAAATAGAAATGCTAAAAAAAATAATAAGCAAAAAAGGCATTCTGTAGCTTAAATTTGACTAAGTAAAATTAAACCTGTTCCTTTAATTTTTTTTTTATTAAAGTACATTGACACACAATGTTGCATTAGTTCCAGGTGTACAATGTAGTGA
Organism: Spilogale gracilis; assembly: GCA_004023965.1. Lineage (NCBI taxonomy): Eukaryota > Metazoa > Chordata > Mammalia > Carnivora > Mephitidae > Spilogale > Spilogale gracilis. The sequence continues at coordinate 34,853 of PITA01001567.1, read as the reverse complement.
AAATCTGTTCTTTTTTTTTTCTTTTAAGAAATCAACACACTTTGGTATGCTAATGCAACACACATACATAAAATAACAATGCATATAATAATGAATTTTTTGAAGAAAGCTAGAAGTCAGCATGCCCTCAGCTAATGTGACCACCCACCCCTTTTACACTTATTTTGATAGTTCAATCCCAATAAAACAGTTACAGAACAAGTGTAATGGGGCTGTAGCACTTATTAGCATCAAAAAACCACTGTGAGCTTAAGTTAAAACTATTTATTCTTTACATACTTATGAACTAGTGTTTACTGAATAGCCTGGTGTCATCCCGAGTCATGCTAGTTATGCCGAAGGAGACAAGGGTGTTAGGACATCATCATAACAGAACATGATGAGGACAGCAGTTACAAAGTAGGAGGAACTATGGCTAAAATTACAAGTGATTTTTATACTAAGAATAGTTTCATTGTTACCTTAAACATTGGTAATTTATTTCCTATGTTAAAAGCTAAACTGAGGCATGTTAAAATTCTCGACTTTATTTGCACAAACATCAATTTGAGTCAGGCAGTGCCAACCCAGAAGTGGTTAAGAGCACCCTGTTCACAGGAATGAGGGGCAGAGCTTTTAAGGAGCAGGCATGGAAGCAAAGCAAGAAATGGTTTAATTAGCTATAACTTAAGCAGTTTCCTTATTTGGGAAAGCCTAATTGATTGTTTATGTTTGTTTGTTCTTAAATTTAATTTGCATTTCTTTTAAAGATTGTATTTATTTATTTGTCAGAGAGAGAGAGAAAGCAAGGGGGAGCAGGAGGCTGATCTAACTGAACCACCCAGGCGTCCCTAAATTTCATTTTCTGGAATACCAATGCATTTATAGGAATTGACTCTGGCTTAGGTTTCGGTTTGCTTACATAGGGCCACCAAAGCATTAGAGCTACTGGTCTAATGGCCTATTTGCTTGACTCTTGTAACACTAGTGATTGCCTCTGCCTTCAAGAGTCAGAAAGGCTTCCCAGAAGTGGTGCCCACAGAGTACAAGTCTGAGAACTTGCATGGCAGAGAGCTGAAAGCGTTGGGAGTGTCCAGCCCCATCATGTCATGTTACATTGTGTGCTTTTCCACTGGAAGGAGAGCTTGGAAAATTCTGGGTTCAAATGCTGAATTCAATGCCTGATTTTTAAATAAAGCAACAAGGAGCACCAGTGACATCACTCAAATTATAACTCTCGGATTAATGGGAATATCATGTGGAAGAGTTGGTGGTTTTGAAACAGGAAAGTAAGGTTCTTATCTCACAGAGTCAAAGAATGAGTCTCAAAGATAAAGGAGAGTGAGTTTTATTAAGCAAGGATACAGAAAAAGCTCTCAAGAATGAGAGGGGTCCTGACAGGGTTGTCAGTGTGGGTCTCCACTGACAGTCTTTTGTTTAGAACTGACCAAGGAACTTGTGGCCTTAACATTCTTGTGATGTCTTGGTTAGAGTGAGGACTGGTAATAAAATCTTTAATAGCTTGCATCTTCTTTGGGGTCTGCTTATTTTTGTTGGTCACAAGTGACTGTCATAAAAAGACTGTACCTCTGACACCCAGGACTGGGTGATCTGCTTTGTTCTCTTATCTCTGGCTTCATTACACCTCAGCATTTCTGTGAGCCTGAACATGTAGCCCCCTACCTACGGCTCCCTGCCTGTCCCTTACTCAGTGAGACCCTTCAGATGTGTATCAGTGGGTCATACACTTGGAGGATGATTGCCAACATTTATCTTTGAGGTGGGACAGAGATAAAGGAAGTTTCCAAAGGAATTTTTAGTTGTTGAAGAAGACTTACAGGATTCGGGGGGGGGGGGGCAGCTAAGATTGTCTTTTGCCCTTAGCAAAGTTATCAATATCCAAGCAGTTGAGTATGTAGGGAATGTCACTCTAGGGAAATATCATTCTCCCTGTTTTAAGGACCTGCCAATGGGCTGCAGGTAGTAAGGAAATATAATTTTTTTTTTTCTTTTGCCTTTCCTACATCAGTTTTAGCTTATGTGTGTTTCCTACATCAGTTTTAGCTTATGTGTGTCACATCTGCCTGGGTGTGTCTCATTTTCTGGTTCATTAAGCAGAGGGTTACTCCTTAACTGCTTCAATGATTTCAATATCTTTTTCTATTAGATTTTATTTATTTTTATTTATTTGCCAAATAAAGAGAGAGCACGAGCACACACAATCAGAGGGAGCAACAGCCAGAGGGAGAAGCAGGCTCCCCCCTGAGCAGTCTTGGACTTGATCCTACGACCCGGGATCATGACCTGAGCTGAAGGAAGGTGTTAACCTGAGTGAGCCACCCAGGCATCCTACATTTCAATGTCTTTCTAAAAACTTTGCAGGGCTGCCAAATAAACTAGCTTAACCAAACAGTGGAAAATGATATGAAGTATCTCATAGATGTTCCAACAGTGATTATGAGTATTATTGACTCAGTTAATATTTGCCCTTGGTTAAAAAACCACAAGTCATATAAAGCTAAATGTCAAAAATTGTGAAATTCCTCTTCAGAAATTCAAATCAATGCCAGAATCAGAAATACTACTTATTTTGTAAATGAAAATGGTATCATCAATGAAGTGCTATGATTTGCCATTTTGAAATATGTCCAATTTAATAATCTAGAAAAGCAGTGTCATCAGGTTCCCTCTCAGGGCAGCTTGCAACAGTATCCCATGCCCCTTGCAATGCTGTGTCAGTATGCATTCATTTTATGTGTCCAAGATAATAATAGGTTAGTCACATTCAAAAAACGTGCATTGTGCTTTTTCCATTTTTGTTGATAATGGTGCCTCCAGTTTTGTAATCACTTATTTTTGGTCTACTAACATCTTTGCATAACAAATTCCTCTGATTTTTGTGATGAAATCCTGACGGTTTGATGCTTAGTCTGACTCTCAAGAAATTTATCATTTTCTCCTCCGTTATAGTAGGAAAACTTTAATCAAGAACTACCCAAGTGAACAGTTTCCAGTTTGAAAATGTTCAGAATTCACCTCTTTCCAGAATACAAAGAAACACAACACCCTAGGGTTCTATTGCTGGGTCACGAACCCATTTATCTTGTGTCTTCAAAAGTTTGATTCCCTATTTGTTGCCATTTGTTCCTTATTCTTTCATGGCAGGAATTTCAAAGGACACAGTATGTGCAAGTCAGAAGAAGGACAAGGTGCTTGGAAAAGGAAACAATGTAAGGATATAAGGTGGGGGAGGGGAGCAGTTTCCTCTCCAGTCTGGTGTGGCTCAAAACAGCTCCTCTGCTTTTAATCTCTGTTTCCCAGTTGTTCTCTGCTGGCACAGTAAGGTCATCAACTTGTAGATGTGACTGAAGGCAGCACTGAGGAGTCAGAGCAGTTCTGCCTCAGAGTGCATTGTGCTAGCTGATAGACTGCCTGCTGGAATATCCTTGGATCCCCAGCTTTCCCAGGAAACCTTGGGCTCAGTGTGCTTTCTCTTCATGTTACAGAGCTTATGAAGATGTTAGCTGGAACCGAGGGGTGATAGAGATAAATTGGGCATGACCACCACACTCTTTCTAAAGAAAGAGTACTAAGTAAAGGTGTGGGAACTGTTAGGTTAGAAGACTGAGTAGATTTATACCTTTCAACAGCAACTGAGAGCAGACAAGCAATGACCTGTGTGGAAAAGAAAAAACAGAACAGAACAAAAACACTGAACAAGATAGCAGCTGTAAAATTCTCCCAGATCATTTAGTGACAGTTGCTTTCAGATGCATTTTCATCCTTAGGTGGCCCAGTGCCCCTCTGGTAAAGTGCTAGAGTCTCCTCGAGATCCACTGGTCAACCCATTTCTGTTAGCCAAATCTGACTCCTTTCATACCCTCAAGCTCAACACAGGGCTCCAACCACACCATCATTTACCCTACTTCCTTCACCCCAACTTAGATCCCATTTCTAAGGTGAAACTATACTCTGGTGCATGTGAGCATGCGTGCATGAAGTGGGGTCAGTTCTAGAGACTATTGGAAAACACCACCACCAGCAGCCCTATTTTCTTTCATTGTTCTTTTATCTCCTCCTTCATTTTCCCTGGCTCCAAACCCACTGACTAATGCTAATGTCTTACCATCCACGTTCTGTCATTGTTAGCATATGCAATCTTTATGGCCTCTGAAAATTCTTTAATATTTAGTTAGGACTGGAGATTTGGGCTGACCAACCAAATGCCCAAAATTGTATTGATTTAGTATTTTAGGGTCTGCTTTAGTCATCTTAGACTATAATGACAAAATACCATAGAATGGCTTACTTAAACAGCAGAAATTTATCGTCTCACAGTTCTGGAGGCTGGGAAGTCCAAGATCAAGGTACCAGGTGATTTGGTTACTAGTAGGACCTTCCTTCCTTTCTTGCAGATGACAGCCTTCTGTCTGTGTCTTCACATGACACAGACTCATATAAGGACACTAATCCTAACTCATTAGAGCCTCATGCTTATGACCTCATTTTGCCTTAATTAGTTCCATAAAGGCCTTATCTTCAAATATAGTTATATTTGAAATGGTTTGAAGTTGTGGGGTTTGGAGCCAATGGTAGAAAGAATTCTTGAGGCATCTTCAGTGCAGAAAGGTAGTATTATTAAAACACAGGGACAGGACCTGTGAGCAGGAAGAGCTGCACTGGGGTCCTGAGGAGTGGCTGATTATATACTTTCAAGCTGGAAGTGGGTTAGCATAAGTCTCTTAAGGAATTTTGGAAGCAAGGTTTCCAGGACCTTGAAGGGGGGAGCTCTTGTTAGAAAAAGGTAATTTATTACTGTCTAATAAAATCTTAGTCATGAGATCCTTCAGATGTATATCGGTGGGTCATACGCTTAGGGGATGATTGCTAACCTATGTCTTGGGGGGGTAGAGATAAAGGACCTTTCGAAAGTAATTTTTATATGTTTAAGTAGATTCACAGGATCCAGGGGGTCAGGCAAACATTGCCTTTGGCCTTAGGAAAGTATTAAATTGAGGTAACTGTGTTCTTAGAGGAATGTTACTCTGTCAAGGACAAGGATATAGGTAGTAAGGAAATTTAGCTTTTCCTTTTTTTAAGATTTATTTAATTATTAGAAAGGGGGGAAAGGGGTGGAGGGAAAGACTCTTTAGCTGACTCCCTGCTGAGTGCAGAGCCCAGTGTAGGGCTCCATCCCAGAGCCTATGAGATCATGACTTGAGCCAAAACCAAGATTTGAACACTTATCAAACTGGGCCAACTAGACACCCCAGAAATTTAATCGTTCTTTTGCCTTTGCTTCCCATATCGATATTGGGCATTACAGCTTCAGTGTATGAACTTGGTGACAGGGGACACGTTTAGTCCATAGCAGGGTTGAAAATTCCTCTCTCACATCATTCTATTTGTTCTTTGATAATGCACTATCATATAAACACAAAGCCATATGACCACACACATACATCCAAGCCAATCGTTCTGGAAGTGATTGTTCCTTTTTCAGTTACATAACATGGCAATGATAAATGATTATTTATTCATGTACGGATACTTATTGAGTGGCTGTTATGTGTAAGCATTCCCCAAAGTGCTGAATAAGCAGCAGTAAACCAAAGATTCCAGCACTCAAGAGTGACAAGTTCTGGTCATATTCAGATCATAAGATCCTAGTTAAGATATCTCCGGACTTTTTAATGATATATATGCCATATACTTACCAATCTTTTTATGCCATATACTTAGCAATCTTTCCCATTCAATTCTGTACACAAGAAAGTACAATGAATTCCTGAAACTACCAAATGCACAGCATTTCCACTATAAAATACAACTGAATACTGAAAAATACATGTGACTCTTATTGAGAGTTAGTACTTAGTAAAAAGCGATACAATTGAATGTTGACATAGATATTAGTATAACATGGACAAGCCAATAAAAATGCAGATTCTTCGGCACCCTTGCACATCATCCCTGGAGATGGTCCCTCACCACAGGTGCTTTCTATAGTTTCTCTGGCTGATTTATAGGCTGCAGGCTCTATGCTAGAACGCAGACTGGTGCCTGGACCTAAGTAATCTCCCACAAAGTAGCCTTGTTAGGTTTATTATTCAAATATACATTTATTCAAAATTACAGTAATAAAATGTCATGGACCTGAGAAGTTATTCTCAAATACTCAAGACTTAGGGTAGTCAAATCCAAGAGTTACAGTCTTACAGAATATTATTGTTTTTCGTAAGTGTTGTTTAAGAGGATGCACTCAGGAATCAGAGATCGTGCTCTGAATCTGTGTGACCTGATGCCTGGACACACCTGGGCTTCCACTCCTGATTTATCCAATGGAGGTAAGGGTTCCTGTTTCCCAGTATGGTGCTGAGATTTGAATGAGATGACCTGAGGAGGGTGCTTAGCTGAGAGGCCAGTATAGAGAGAAAAGAGCTTCCCACGCAGCCATCAACTAAAGAGATTTGTGCTGAACTCTAAGGGCCCTACTGCATATCCAACTGTGCACAGCTGGATTTTCAACTGCTGCAAATCAAGAGTGGCCCTGCTAGGGAGGGGGTGACAGGCAGTGTGTGCGCTCAGTGGTCCAACTAGCAAGATGTCCACTTGACTGAAATGAGCTGCTGTCCATTCAGAATGCTAATGGGCAACTAATGTTTACAGGAAACCTACAAAAAGCAGCCTTTGATAACTGAATATATAGTCTTAAGGTGATGCCAAGCTAAACTGAACAAAAACAGCAAGAAAATAAAACTTCTACTTTTATGATTTATTTTTAGTTTTACTGAAGAATGATCAGTTCATCTTAGAAGAGCCTTAGGTGGTAGATTTCTTTAAACCCTTGATTTCTACTTTGTGAGATATTATTTCACAGATGACAAGTTAGTTTGTTTGTTTTCAATTTTTTTCCTCCTGGCAAGCAGCGAAATGATCGGCTGGAGTTTTAAATGGATGACAAACATGCTTCATTTCTTTCTAATAAGTCCCAATCATGTTGTTGGATTTCTGAATAAGGATATTTTTAAAACATTATCTTCATTACCACCTTACTATCTACATTACCACCCTACTCCCTTAGCTACAGAAAGACTGGAAAGAGAAAACAGAACAAAACCTTAGGCTTGGCTTTCAAGTGGCATCTGGTTCCTGACCTCAAGATAAGAAGATAGAGAACTGAGTGATGGAGATGGTGCCTGAGGTTGCACAGCTGAGCAGAGGGAGCCAGACTGAGAACAGGCAGTTTGGATCCCCATTCTCTGATTGTTATCCAATACTGCACTTTTAAGTTAAAAAAAAAAAAATGCTGTTTAGGAGGTTTGAAATGGTTCTGGGCCTTAAAAACTCTCAAAGTATAGGGGTGCTTGGGTGGCTCAATAGTTAAGCGACTGCCTTCAGCTCAGGTCATGATCCTGGAGACCCGGGATTGAGCCCCACATCGGGCTCCCTGCTCGGCAGGAAGGCTGTTTCTCCCTCTCTCACTTCTGCTGCTTGTGTTCCCTCTGTAGCTGTGTTTCTCTATGTCAAATAAATAAAACATTTAAAAAAAAAGCCTCTCAAAGTATACTTTCCCCATTTTATTGAGACATAATTGACATGTAACATTGTTTAGTTTGAGGTGCACAACATGATGACTTATGGATGTATGTATTGTAAAATGCTGTTGTTTTATGGTAACAGTTCTTTTCTTGGGGTGAGAAGTTTTAAGATCCATTCTCCTGTCCATTTTAAAATATACTATTTTTTTTGTTTTGTTTTGTTTTAATGATTTTATTTATTTGACAGAAACATAGAGAGGGAACACAAGCAGGAGGAGTGAGAGAGGGAGAAGTAGGCTTCCCGCCAAGCAGGGAGCCCAATGTGGGACTCGATCCCGGGTGTCCGGGATCATGACCTGAGCCGAAGGCAGTCGCTTAACCAACTGAGGAACAATACACTATTGTTAACATAGTCACCATGCTGTACATTACATCTTCAGAACTTATTTATGTTATAACTGGAAGTTTATACCTTTTGACTGCCTTCATTCATTTCCTAACCACCCCCATCCCCCATGACAACCTGTCCCTGGCAACCACCAGTCAGTCTGTTCTCTGTATCTATGTTCTCTATTTCAGATTCCAAATATAAGTGAAATGGTATGGTATTTGTCTTTCTCTGGCTGACTTATTTCACTTGGTTCTGGAGGAATTGGCCCTGGGTATAGACCCCAGCTCAACCCTACTATCAGGGTCCTTGATCATATGGATCACAGCTCTGCATCCATGAATTATGGGCAGAACTCCCAGGGTTGTTGTGAAATTTAAAGGAGGCTATACATGAGAACTCTTGATGTGAGGGGTTGAGCATCGAAAGCACTCAATAACTTCTGCAGCTCTGATTGTTGCTAGGTTTAACCCATGCCATGCCATAAGGTGAGGCTTAATGAGGTAAAATTAGCCCAATAGCACACAGCTCATAAGTGGTACAAGGTCAATGTCTCTCTAACAGTGGAAGCACAGGGTGGGAAGGGGAGTAGATGGAATGATCTGTCTGTTTTCTTCCAGGTTTCCTATATAGGAAATTCTAGAAAGAACAAAAACCATTCCATGTAAAATGGGATATGTTAGTTGCCTGCTTCTGTCCCAGACAGCTCTCACAACAAAACTTCCCTCTCTGTTCCATTTTGTGAGCAAGAAGTTGATATTCATAGGAGGGCTTGTTGAGGAGATACCAATGGAACTCTCTATAACAAAATAAGCATCTGCCTATTTCTTTAATTATTGCCTTCTCTAAATGAGTGTTTACTTGATCTTGAAAGCAGTGTGGATGAAGTGGCACCTGCAGATGGTCCTGGTGGGAGTGAGCTTCCCAGGTAGAACCCTCGGGAAACAGAGCAGTGGAGCTGATGCTTATCAATGGAGTACATGCGAGTAAATGTCAGATACACATTTTATGGAAGGTCTCACAAGGATTAAGGATGGATGGAGCCAAAGCTTAGTGGAACAAAAAAGCCACCTATTTACAGAATCCTTTGTTTCTTTTTTCTTTTTCTTATTTATTTATTTATTTATTTATTTATTTATTTATTTATTTAAAGATTTTATTTATTTGACAGAGAGAAACACAGCTAGAGAGGGAACACAAGCAGGGGGAGTGAGAGAGGGAGAAGCAGGCTTCCTGCCAAGCAGAGAACCCAATGTGGGAATCGATCCTGGATCTCCAGAATCATGTCCTGAGCCAAAGGCAGCTGCTTAACCAACTGAGCCACCCAGGCGCCCCCTTTGTTTCTTTTTTAATTTGATTGTGTGGTTAGAATGACAACCATTGTATTAATCTGGTCCTGAAGGTGATAACCTTTTATTTTAAAGTGAATTTGTTTCTTTTTGTTGTTAATAAGTTCAGTTAGCCAACATATCATCATGAGTTTTTATTTTTTTAAAGATTTTATTTATTTATTTGACAGAGAGAAACACAGCTAGAGAGGGAAACACAAGCAGGGGGAATGAGAGAATGAGAAGCAGGCTTCCCAGCAGGCAGGGAGCCTGATGTGGGGCTTGATCCCCGGACTCTGGGATCAAGGCAGACCCTTAATGACTGAGCCACCCAGGTGCCCTCATCATTAGTTTTTGATGTAGTGTTCAATGATTCATTAGTTGCATATGATACCCAGTGCTCATTACAATACATGCCCTCTTAATACTCATCACCCTGTTCCCCCATCTTTCCATCCTCTTCCTTTCCCAGTTTGTTTTCCAGACTCCAGAGTCTCTCACAGTTTGTTTTCCTCTTTGATTTGTTCCTTACTGAAATAAAAGTAACCCACAGTTTGTTTCCCAGACTCCAGAGTCTCTTAGTTTGTTTTCCTCTTTGATTTGTTCCTTACTGAAATAAAACAAGACTTCCCAGAACATATCTCAATGTTAGCATTAACTTGGTTAATCTGATGATGCCTGGATGAAAGATAATACGTCCCTTACTGGGATGGTGAGCAGTGGAGCCACAAGTGAATAGCCACCACATAAACTTCTGTGGCTGATTTGTCTTATCTCTTTTCCTTTATTTCTCCCTCCCTTCTTCTCCCTCCGTCTTTCTTTTGCTCTCTTCTTTCCCTCCCTCCCTAATTTTCTTCCTCTTCCTTCCTTCCTTTCTTTCTTTCTCTTCTTTCTTTTTCTTTTCTTTTCTTTTCTTTTAAAAATATTTTATTTATTTATTTGAGAGAGAGGTCACAAGTAGGCAGAGGGGCAGGCAGAGAGAGAGGAAGAAGCAGGCTCCCTGCAGAGCAGAGAGGTCCATGCGGGCCTCGATCCCAGGACCCTGAGATCCTGACCCAAGCCGAAGGCAGAGGCTTTAACCCATTGAGCCACCCAGGCACCCTTGTTTTCTTTTCTTTTCTTTTCTTTTCTTTTCTTTTCTTTTCTTTTCTTTTCTTTTCTTTCTTTTCTTTCCTTTTCTTTTCTTTCTTTTCTTTTCTTTCTTTTCTTTTTCTTTTTCTTTTCTTCTTTTCTTTTCTCTTTTCTTTTCTTTCCTCCTCCTTCCTTCCTTCCTTCCTTTTCTTCTTTTCTTTTCTCATAAAATATTGCCTCCATTTCTTCCAAACAAAAAACAGAAGAAAAAGTAGGATGTTGTTTACCAGTTTCTCTGTGGCCCTTCGACAAAGAAATTACAGCAGATACAGTTCGGCAAGCTTTCTTGACTGACATGGTCTATGTGCAGCTATGACATATTGCATTTAAATTTAGTTTATATGGGGCAGGAATGGCTTTCCCTCTCACTGTAAATCATCTAACTAGTGATAAGTTTGAATTCTATGAGCCATACTAGAAAAACTGTTTCAGCACTTTTCACTCTTAAAATATATGCTCCTTTTGGGAATTTTACATCAAACAAAATGTTTTTCGAGAATGTGATATTAGTCAAGTGTTTAGGATTCCTATTGAATGTCTGGTTCTTCACCAGTGGCATTACTTCTCTAGCTCAAGACATATCTCTGAGCACAGCAGATGCAACCGCTTCCTTCAGGAGCTTACATTCTGGTCTGAGGAAGAAGGGTGACTGACCCCTTTTTCCTTTTAGAGGAGGGGATCAGAACAATCTTCCTATCAGAGTCCAGATGGTAAGTGATTTAGACCTTGACCACTGGGTCTCTCTCGTCATTCCTCGCCCATGGCCTTGTTGTGGAAACAGCCATGGACTATATGGGAATGATGGGCATGGCTGTGTTCAATGAGACTTCATTTACAGAAATATCTTCGGTGGACTTGACTTGAGAGTGTGTGCTACCCCAGGGCTATATTCATTACTCACCACAAAATCTTTTCTTAGGGCCTTGGTATTTTCTTCATTTTACATTTTTTATTGATGTTGCCTACATCCCCTACTCCCTTTAGCTGTCTCCAGCTTTTTAGCTCATCCATACTTTATGAAAGGCAGAGAACAGCATCTCCCACATTCTATATAGAATCCTAGCCATCTCTACACGTCTCCCCTGGAATAATCCCCACTAATCCAAACAAATATAAAGTAGAGAGGAGAAATAGAGCAGAATGTTTGCCTTTAGCTTCTGCCTGCTGCTTGACTAACTGCATCTGCTTTGATTTCTAAAGAAGAGATTAAACAGAAATTCTTCTCTGGTGAGCACCTGTTGGGTCCCTACCAGTGTGCTGTCTTTTGCATATACAGCTGCAGGACATGGCTGCTATCCCTTTAATGTGGGCAAGTCTGGAAGAGAGTTAGAAAGGCAGAGTAGAGCATAATAAAGTTAACCAGCAGAGCTCAACATAGGATGTCACTGGAGTACATGGAATGAGCATCTAACCTGCTGTGTGTGTGTGTGTGTGTGTGTGTGTGTGTGTGTGAGAGAGAGAGAGAGAGAGAGAGAGAGAGAGGAGAGAGAAATAGGGAGAGAAAAGGAGAAAGGGATACAGAAGAAAGAGAAAAAACAGTCATTTTGAGCAACACACACAACACAGCAAACATAACAATCTGCCCAAGGGCAGTGGGCCAGTGTCCACAGTATTTTTGAACACTAGAAACTGCTTCTTGACAGTTTTGGTGTATATAAATAGCTTGGAATCTTTGAGACCTAGAAACCTGGTTTAGGGGTAAGTTGTAGGATGAGAAAAAAGTCCAACAAACATCCTTTATGGGGGCTGGACAACCTGCCCGGTTTCCCAGGGACTGGTCACTTCTATGCAGGAATGCCTGTCTCTGAAGACCATAGATTCAAGGCCACATGAGCCCTAAGTAGGGGTCAGAGTTCAGGTGAATGTTTGAATATTGACAGTAGCCAAAGTGGGATAAAGGATCCCTCTTTCTTTCCTCAGCCTCTGGTAATACTTGTCATTCCTTTTAAATGTTCCCCTCCTAATTGCAGACCACAGAGCTGGCCTTTATTTTACTTACGCTAAAAAAAAGAATGTAGTAAAAAGAGTATTTGTGAACATATTCTTCCCCCATAGGTGACATTTAACTTTCTAGTTCCCATAGTGTTTACTGACATATTGCCCTGTTTTCCCTCGGCCAGGGATTCTTCGCAGCTTTGGGCTGCTTCAGCTATGTGAATTTTCTCTCTCTCATATGCACACAGTTGTACACACAAACACAGGCACTAGGGCAAGTTCACTTTCAAACTCACAACCTAAACTGATGCAAAACTGTTTCCAGTGAGTTGCCAACTATGAGGGATGCCGCTCTAACATATCCTTTGATAACAAGTAGTGTAATGAAGAGTATTACTAACAATGCTTATTCTTGAAAGATACAATAGTAGTAGACCATGGTAGAGTTTGAATGTTTCAATCTTCCCATTTTAGAAGTCAGCCAGCAGAGTAGGAGAAGTAGCACTTCCATAGCCTGGTAAGGAACACTCTGCAGACCTTGCTGATGCTCTCTCCCAACACCCGCCACCCGGACGTAGGGAGGAGCTATGGGGCAACCCTGGTGTAAGCATTCTGCTGGACAACATGGTTTGTCAAAGCACACCAGAAGGCCAGGTTCCTAAGAACATAGTCCCTATTTTCTCTCACCCTGGTCTCCCCAGATTCCTTAGAAGATTGCTATTGAAGTGCCTCCTTAAGGAATATTTTTCTACACTGGAAAAAAAAAATTAAGTAACAGTTAATTAATTAATTAATTAATTTTTTAAAAAGGAACATTTTTCTGTCTATCAGAAAGTAGAAATAAAAGCAGGATTGAAGAAATACCCTAGGCCATTGCTGAGACTGTTGGGAAAGTATTTTTGTTACTGTGGGAGCCTGAGAAAGAAACCTGGAGGGAAGTGAACCAGTGAGGGAATGCCAGGACCAGGCTTGCCTCATCTGGCCTCTAGTCACACAGACCTCCTTGTGTCCACTGAGAGGACTAGGTGTTACATCTTTAATGTCATTGTGGCTAACAGAGCTGGCCATTCCTTCAGGACAAGAAGCTTGTCTTCCTTCATCGTCTCTTCACCTGACCTATGCAACACAGATACATTCACAGGACCCAAGCAGTCACTCCATATGCTCAGAATCACACATAAATATTCATCATCCCCAAGGTACAAGGATAGATTTAACTACACCCTTTAGTCAGTTCTCTTTCTAAAATTCACTTTGCAATTTGGTGTTCTTAAAGACAGATCTCATATGTTAAGTTGCTCTGTGGTCCTCAAACGGAGGGCTAGTTGGGGACCAACAGGTCAACTGACATGGTGGCAGTGCTGACCACTGTGCTAAGGGCCCCTGGAGGCTGGAGCTCTCTGATGTCCTGTGTCTGCTTGTTATTATTTCATTCTGTCTCCTCCTGATCTTATGCTCTCCTAATATTTTGATGCCATTGATAATACTATCTATTGTAATTCCCTGTTTCTAACTAGCATTTATAAGCTTCTAAGCTTCCAGCAGCTTGAAACTCAGAAAACAAATCTTAAAGCAAATCAGAACTGGAGGAGCTTAGGAAAATGGAGTAGGAGGACCCTGATCTCACCCTGTTCACATTTTCAAGGAGGTATTGTCCAAATACAACTCAATAAACTGGAGAGTGATCCAAAGACTGGAAGAACAAACTCTAGAACTAAATATAGAGAAAAAGCTGCATCTGGAAGGTTACAAAAGTCAGAGAGATAGAGGGAGGCTGCCCACAGGAGACAAGGAGCTGTGTATTCTGAGAGGGCAGAGAAACTAGCCCTTGAACCGGGGAGCTCGCATGAAGAAGACTAATCCCTGTAATGTTTGGTTTTAAAAACCAACTCTGGTTTTTAAATTTGTAAATTATGGGAGTTTGTGAAATGAGTAGGACTTGGAACCTGGAGATTTGGAGGTCAGCTGACATGGCACTGAATGGACCAGGAAGCCAGTGATAGCCAGTTGCCACCCTTGAAGAGACAGCAGCCTGCATGGAGAAACAACATACCAATGGTCATTTATATAATGCTGGGAGCAAACAGGGGACAGATCTGTTCACACTGATTTCTGAGCATGTTAGGGGACTTCTCTGGAAATGAGGGAGCTGGTAGGCACCATTTTCCTCCCCTGCCCCCCGAGCATAAGCACAGAGAAACCTGCTAGAGACAGAACTGCACAACCACTTGTTACCTAACCCACTAGCAGTGTACCGAGCCTACCAGTTCTCCTTGGGACTTGCCCACTCCAAGCCCGCTGGCCTCAGACCTGGGCTCAGGGCGAACTTTGTTAAAAACTCAGAGGCACCACACCCAGATGCCGGTAAACAGTTGCCACTGATATCACATATATCCGCTGCACTTAGCTGTACACCCCCTTGGGTGTCTACCCAACCATGTGCACCCACCCCAGACACCAACATGTGACATGGGTTGCTGCACTATCGTGCCCCTGCCTAGGGAGGCCCACAGGTACTGCCTCTCACCCCACCCAGCTATGCAACCCTGACAGCAGTCATGTGCCTCACCCAGCTGCCAGGTGCACAACCTAGGCCACACTGGCCACCACAAAAGCTAAAAGGCCACACTGCTTAGCCACACATCCCCAGCCAACCTCCTGCCCCTGGCTACCCTGGCACAGAAACTCCTGCCCTCCCAGTATTGAACGGGATATGTTGTAGGAATAGTGGCCCGGTACACATTTTTCTGACACTGGCACCCTTCTCCAAGTTCTCTAGTGTGCATGCACCCCAGAGCTGGCTTAAGTAAGTCCCACTAACACCACAGAGAGCAAGCACAGCCTAAAATAGGCAGAGAGTCAGTGCAGATGACTGCACTGAAAAGAAAAGAAAAGTGACTCCAACACAACAGCAGGTTGTAGATAACACACATAGGATACTTTCCTGAAGTGCCATATTTTGGTGCACAGGGCCACTGCATTGTAAGGCACTCTAGGAACTCTTCTTCATAAAGCGTCTACTTTCAAGAAGAAAAGACAGAGCTGACATTGTTAACACAAAGAAATAAACACAGAGAGGCAGACATAATGAGGAAATGGAGAAATTTATCCCAAACGAAAGAAGAAGGCAAGGCCATAGCCAAAAATCTAGCAAAACAGATATAAGCAACATGCCTGATAAATAATTTAAAGTAATAATCATAAGGATACTCACTGGACTTAAGAAAAGAGTGGAAAACATGAATGAGATCCTTACACAGAGATAAGGAAAACATTGTAGAGATAAATGGTACAATAAATAAATTTAAGGGACTAGTTTGATGGAATAAACAGCAGGCTTAAAGAAACAAAGGAACAAATTAGTGACCTGGAAAACAGACTAATGGAAAGTAATCAAGCTAAACAAAAGAGAGAAAATAATTATGCAAAATGAGAACAAGCTTAGGGAAATCAGTGACTTCATCAAACATAATAACATTTGTATTATAGGAGTCCCAGGAGAAAAGGAAAGAGAAAAGGAGGCAGAATATTTATTTGAAAAAATAATAAGTGAAAAATTCAAAAATCTGGGGAAGGAGACATATATCTAGATCCATGAGTCACAGAGAACCCCCAACAAAATCAACAAAAGCAGGCCAACACCAAGACATATTGTAATTAAGTTTGCAAAATGTCATAATAAAGAAAACAGCAAGAAAAATAAGTCATTAATTTACAAGGGAAAAATCCATAAGGCTAACAGGACATTTCTCAACAGAAACACGATAAGCCAGAAAGAAGTGGCATGATGCATTCTACATGCTGAATAAGAAAAATCTGCAGCCAAGAATATGCTATCCAGCAATGTAATCATTCAGAATAAAAAGAGAGTTTCCCAGACAAAAAAACACTAAAGGAGTTCAAGACCACTAAGCTAGTTCTGCAAGGAATATTAAAAGGGACACTTTGAGTGGAAAGGAAAAAACCAAAAATGGCTTTATAGAGAGATATGCAACATAAAAGCAGTAAATATGAGTATTTCTGTAAAAAATTAGTCATGGAAATCACGAAGAATAATATAAAACATAATACCATATACCTAATGTGTGGAGTGAAGGGGAGAAAAGAATAGGTTCAAACTTAAATGACCATCAACCTAATATAGATGCCTGTATGCAGAAGAGGTTATATACAAACCTAAAGGTAACCATATATCAAAAACCACTAATAAATATGCAAAGACACATTCTTTTCAAGTGCACATGGAACAGTCTCCAGAATAGATCACATATTAGCCCACAGCACAAACCTCAATAAATTAAAAAAGATCAAAATCATACCATTCATATTCTCTGAACACAACACTATATCCCGAAATGAAAAAAGAAAAACTCTGGAATACACAGAAGTCAAAGAACATGCTATTAAACAAGGAATGGGTTAACTGGGAAGTCAAAGAAAAAAATCAAAAAGTATATGAAAACACAATGGTCCAAAACAGCAAAAATGGTTTCAAGAAGGAAGTTTATTGCATTACAGGCCTATCTCAAGAAGCAAGAAAAATCTCAAATAAACAACCTAAGATTGCACCTAAAGGAGCTAGAAAAAAACTGAAAAACAAAAACAAAAAACTCTGAAACCAGAAGAATGAAAGCAATGATAAAGACTGAACAGAAATAACTAATACAGAAACTAAAAAAATAAACAACAAAAAAAGCTAAACAGTAGAACAGATCGATGAAACCAAAAGCTGGTTCTTTGAAAAAAAAATCAATGACATTGATAAATCTCTAACCAGACTTATCCAGAAAAAAAAAAAGAGAGAGAGAGAGAGAAAGGGCTAAAATAAATAAAAGCAGAAATGAGAGAGGGAAAATAACAACCAACATCACAAAAATACAAACAATTTTAAGAGAATATTATGAAAAAGTAGATGTCAACAAATTGGACAAGAAATGGATAAATTCCAGGGTGCCTGGGTGGCTCAGTCATTAAGCATCTGCCTTCAGCTCAGGTCATGATCCCGGAGTCCAGGGATCAAGCCCCACATTGGGCTCCCTGCTCGGCGGGATGCCTGCTTCTCCCTCTCTCACTCCCCCTGCTTGTGTTCCCTCTCTCGCTGTGTTTCTCTCTGTCAAATAAATAAAATCTTTAAAAAAAAATACTAACAGTATTTTTCATAGAATTGGAATGAACAATCCTAAAATGTGTATGGAATAGCAAGAAGATCCTGAATAGCCAAAACGACCTTGAAAAAGAAAAGCAAAGCTGAAGATATCACAATTCCAGACTTCAAGTTATATTACAAAGGTGTGGTAATCAAAACAATATATTACTGGAACAAATATAGACACATAGATTAATGGAACAGAATAGACATCTCAGAAATAAACTCACAAATATATGCTCAATCTTTAACAAAGGAGGAAAGCATATCCAGTAGGAAAAAGATAGTTTCGTCAATAAATGGTGCTGGGAAAAGTGGATGGCAACATGCAAAATAATGAAACTGGACCACTTTCTTTTACTATATACAAAAATAAACTCAAAATGGATTAAAGACCTAAATGTGAGACCTAGAACAATAGAAACCTAGAAGAGGGCTGCCTGGGTGGTTAAGTTGGTTAAGTATCTGACTCTTGGTTTTGGCTCAGGTCATGATCTCAGGTCCTGATATTGAGCTCCATGTCAGGCTCTGTGTTGGAGGTGGAAACTGCTTAGGATCCTCTCTCTCTCTCTGTCTCCCTCCTCTCTCTCTCATTCTCTCTCTCAAAAAAAATAAAAATAAAAAACAAAAAACAAACAAAAAAAATAAACTAGGAAAAAATCCTAGAAGAGAATCCAAGCAGTAACTTCTTTGACATTAGCTATAACTTTTTTCTAGATATGTCTCCTGAGGCAAGGGAAACAAAAACAAGAGTATACTATTGAGACATCATCAAAATAAAACTCTTTTGCACAAAGAAATAATTGGGGCGCCTGGGTGGCTCAGTTGGTTGGGCGACTGCTTTCGGTTCAGGTCATGATCCCGGGAACTCGGGATCGAGCCCCGCATCGGGCTGCCTGCTCGGCAGGAAGCCTGCTTCTCCCTCTCTCACTCCCCTTACTTGTGTTCCCTCTCTCGCTGTGTTTCTCTCTGTCAAATAAATAAATAAAATCTTTAAAAAAAAAAAAAAAAGAAATAATCAACAAAACTAAAAGGGAACCTACAGACTGGGAAAAGATATTTATTAACAATGTATCTAATAAAGAGCTAGTATCAAAACTAAAAAACTGATACAACTCAGCACCCAAAAATCCAAATAACCCAATTAAAAAGTGAGCAAAGACATAAACAGATATTTTTTTCCAAAGACGTCCAGATAGCCAATAGACACATGAAAAGTTATTCATTATCACTTATCATTAGGAAATGCAAATCAAAACTACAATGAGATATCAGCTCACACCTGTTAGAATGGCTAAAATCAACAACACAGGAAACAACAGGTGTTGGTGAAGATGTGAGGAAAAATAAACACTTGTGCACCATTAGTGGGAATGCAAACTGGTTCAGCCACTGTGAAAAACAGTATGGAGATTCCACAAAAAGTTAAAAAGAGAACAATCTTATGAGTCAGCAATTGACCAACTTGGCATTACCCAAAGAATACAAGACATTCATTCAACATGCATCCCTGTTTTTGCAGCAGCCTTATTTACAGTAGTCAAGATATGAAGGCAGCCCTTGTGTTCATTAATTGATGAATGGATAAAGAAGAAGCAGTATATATACATGATGGAATATTAATCATTCATAAAAAAGGATAAAATTTTGTCATTTGTAATGACATGGGTGGAGCTAGAAAGCACCGTGCTAAACAAAATTAGAGAAAGACAAATGCCATATGATTTCACACATGTGGAATTTAAGAAACAAATGTATAAGGAAAAATATATAGAGACAAACCAAGTCTCTTAACTAGAGAGAACAAATTGATGGTTACCAGAAGAGAGGTAAATAGGGGGATGGGATGGGTGAAATAAGTGATAGGGATTAAGAAGTGTATGTCACAATAAGCACAGGTGGTTTATGGGCATGCTGAATTACTTCATTGTACACCTGAAGCTAATATAACATTATATATTAACTAACTGGAATTTAAAAACAAAAAATATAGTAAATCAGAACCTGAGCAATTTAAGTTCATGCAAGGTCTGGCACTGTTCTGGCTCCTGGAATGTTTACATGGGTCAACTTTTGTCCATGCTGGATATAATGATGGGGATACATTTCTTGAGGTCTTGGCACAGGCTATTTCCATACAGACCCCATTGTGGAACTCTTACAGGTCCTTCCAGAATGGGGCTATTTGGAGACAGTTCTTTTAGAGGACATATCTGATCAATGTATCGAAGAGAGGCCCACTGCTTCCCAGGAATGAGTCTGCTCCTGTTCTCAGCCACTTGATTAGTAGATCACAGAAATCCCAGAAGGTATTCTGTGGCAATTGACAAAATGATTCTGAAGTTTACATGGAAAGGCAATATATTCAAAATAGCCAACACAATATTGAAGGAGAACAAAGTTGGAGCACTGATGCTCTGATTTCAAGACTTTACTATAAAGCTATAGTAATCAAGGCTCCATGGTATTGGTGAAAAAAAAATAGTCAAGTAAATCAATGTGGCTACTCCCCATTGATCTCAGAAATGGAGAGGTCCCAGAAATAGACACAGATATTCAATTGATCTTTGGAAAAAAAAAAAAAACAGAGGAAGAAAGATAGTCTTCAACAAATGTGCTGGGACAGCTGGCTATCTACAGGCATAAAAATGAGTCTAACAAGAATTTTATACCTCTCACAAAAATTAATTCAAAATAGATCAGAGATCATAGACTTAAATATAAAATACAAAGCTATAAAACTCTTAAATATTCACGCAGGAGAAAATCTAGATGACCTCGAGTGTGATGATGCCTTTTAGGAGATAGCACCAAAGGCCTGATACATCAAATAGATAATTATTAAGCTGGACTTCATTAAGATTTAAAGCTTCTGTTCTATGTAAGACAATGTCAAGAGAATGAGGAGATGAGCAACAGACTGGAAGAAAATGTTTGCAAAAACCCACATCTGATAAAGAACTGTTGTCCAAAATATACAAAAAACCCTCCTAAAATGCAACAGTAAGTAAACAAACAACTTGACTGGAAAATGGACCAAAGACCTTAAGGGACAATTCACCATAGAAGATATACAGAGAGCATATGGAAACATGTTCCGTAGTATATGTCATCAGGGAAATGCAAATTAAACAACTGTGAGATACCACTCTACATCTATCAGCATGATACAAATCTGGAACACGACAACACCAAAGGCTGACAAGGATGTGGAAGAGCAGGAACTCTCATTCACTGATGGTAGGAATGCAAAATGGTATTTGGAAGACAGTTGCTTTCTTACAAACACTAAACATACTCTTACAGTACTGTCTGCAATTGTCCTCCTTCGTGTTTACCCAAAGGATCTGAAAATTTATGTACAGACAAAAACCTGTACACAGACATTGATAGCAGCTTTGTTCATAATTGCCAACACTTGTAAGCAACTGAGATGTTCTTCAGTAAGAGAATAGGTAGACTATGATACATCCACATGGATAGAATGGAATATGATTCAGTGCTGAAAGGAAATGATCTCTCCAGCTATGAAAAGACGTAGAGAAAATGTGTATTACTAGGGGAAACAAGCCAAACAGAATAGGTTATATACATTATATGGTATCAACAATATGACATTCTGGGAAGGGAAAAACTAGAGATAGTAAGAGTTAAGTGAGAGGGAAGTATGAATAAGCAGAGCACAAAGGATTCTTAGGGTATTGAAATTATTCTGTTTGATACTATAATGATGGATACATGTCATACAACATCAAGAGTGAATCCTCATGTAAACTACAGACTTTGGGTGATTATGATGTGTTTCTGTAGATTCATCAATTGTAATAAATATGCCACTGTGGTGGAGGGATGTTGATAACAGAGGGGGGCTATGCATGTGTGGGGGTGGGAGGTTTATGGGGAATCTCTGCATTCTTCTTATTTTGGCTAGGAACCATCAACAACAGCTCTTTAAAAAATAAAATCTTAAATAGAGAACATCTTGTATACTTTCCTGGGAAATGAATTAGAAGATTAAACCTAGATTTTTTAGCCACTAAACCAGCATTTATTTCAGATTTCCCCCAATATATTTATCATTGAAACCAATGGAAACACTCATACTCACGTTTTTTTTAATAGGAAGGAACATTTCTTGTTTCATCAAATAGCCTTTGGAACCCCTGGTCACTGATATTGAGACCCCATCAGGGGTGAATGAAGGCCTTGTTTAAGCCCTACAGAAAAGCTGAGTTGCCCTCACCTTCCTTCAGAGAAAGGGAGGGGTTGTCAGTAGGAAACTTTCAGGGGGAGTGAAGTGCCTTCTCTGCCTGCCACCTCTTCTCACATAAAGCAAAACCAAAACAAAAAAATCCAAATGCTGTGCACAGATATTAGAAAGAATTGTATGTAAATGTAGCTATATTGGTTATATCACTGATCACACATGGAAATAAATGCATATTGGTGTGATGGCAAGTCTCAAATTTGTGTTTTGCATTTATTCCTATTTCTTTCCTTTCCTTTTTTTTTTTTTTTTTTAGTCCTAGATAAGTTATGCCAGGCTTCTATCTAATGTTTACTCTATGTCAAATTTAATCGATGCCAATATTCCTTTAAAAGAAGTAGGCAGCATTTTTGGATAAATCTTTGCAAGAAAATGTTGGGAATCCCAAAGAGGAAGAAGGGTCAGCAAGAATGTTTAGCAGGTGATTCAGGACCCTGAACACTCCCAGTGGCATCCGAGCTCCCTGGCTTCTCTTTCTTTCTCTAGTTATTAGGTGTTCTCCCAGATTTTGCTGTTCTTGCAAACATGCTGCAGCTCCCTAAGTAACCATGACAAGGCCTAACACAGTTCAATGCTCAACACATTAGGAATGTGAGATGTGCCTACCCTGTGCTGCACTCAGTAGGCACTATGAAGAAGGGTTACAGATGGCCTGAGGACAGAAGCACAAAAAGATTGGCCTCTGTCTGCCTTCTTTAGTCTTTGTTCCACTCTTGCCCTAGTCTTAAAAACGTGAGCCTTCTCATGTACTCCTGCACTGTGTTTCCTAAGGGCTAGGGTTAAAAGGAGGCAAAGAGTTCTCCTAGATGCATCCCATTCTTGCCATTGAAACTTTCCTGTGGTTCTCTGGAGTTCAGCATTCTGCAAGGTTGACCACCTCAAGATCCTAGGTCTTGATAGATACTCCCATACTTCCAAACTTCTTCCACACACTGCATGGGCCTTAGGACTCTTCCTTATGATTACTGGCAAAGACTGCTTGCCTCTCTTTATCTGATGCTGTATTATTAAAAATATTTGCAAAACTTGTGCGGGGGAATTGGCACCCATTCCTTGGGCATGAAACACAAGCCAAGACCAAGGTATTTTGAGTCATTTGAGTCAGGAGTGTAGACCTGCAATGACTGGTGTGTGAAAGATGAATGTGGGCAGTGACTCTCTGTGAGGACATGTATGTTGTGTTTTTTCTAGTCTTAGGGATGGATTCTGCTAGGCCATGTCCTCCCTCTCCTGGTCCCTCTTCTGGGAGTTGGTGAATATCTGCATATTGTTACCTAGGATTAGTGGCTCAAATTAAAATAATTTATATATATATATATATATGCTTCTTTTATGAGCTGAGTTTTCAGGCTGTAGAAAAGATGAAAACGTGTGTTCGGTCGCATTTACACACAATTTAATGAACTGTGGGAATTGGTTAGGATAATCCTGCACAATATCAAGATTATCCAAAGATCTCTGCTTTACTGTTGTTCTAATGTGTGTGAGTTCATTTGCAGCATTTTACATATAAGACTGGCACAGGCTGTCCATCCTGTAGATGCAAAAACTGAGGAAGGTGGATACTGGGCCAAATGTGGGTACAGACCTCTGCATGCTTGGAGCACAAACATATTAGGTGGGCGCCTGGGTGGCTCAGTGGGTTAAAGCCTCTGCCTTCGGCTCAGGTCATGTTCTCAGGGTCCTGGGATCGAGGCCCGCATTGGGCTCTCTGCTCAGCAGGGAGCCTGCTTCCTCCTCTCTCTCTGCCTGCCTCTCTGCCTACTTGTGATCTCTCTCTCTATCAAATAAATAAATAAAATCTTTAATAAAAGAAAAAGAAACATATTAGGCTATGGAGCTGGTGATAATTAGGTGCACGGAGATGAAGTTTACCAAGGTTTGAAAGGAAAGCAGGGAGACTGCAAAAACCCTCGGAGACCGTGAAAACTAGAGGGGCTTCCAGCTCAGTCCCACACCAGAGCCCAAGGAGTTGGGCATTCAAAAGTCATACCGGCAACCATTGCTCTGGATGCAGTCCCAGAGGAAGAAGCTACTTTATGACTGAGGATCACCTATTCTGACATTTATCTCCATCAGTGTGTTTTCAAGAAGAATATGCTGCATATTTCACAAACCAGCTCTTGGGAATCAATTGTTATGCACCAACGCTTAGAGAACTTGGGGCTGGGCCCATGCTGTGAGGATACATTTCCTGTTGCTGCAGGTGTAATCTCCCAAGCTTTAAACTTGCCCTTATATCTGACCAGTTCATTTCCACGTAGGGATGTCTGAACATCTGCTGTGACTGTTAGTAATGGCACTGGACGACAAGTACAGCTCCCGTAGCCACAGATGTATACATGTGATGTTTTGGGAAAAGCATATTACCTGCTTTTTTTCATCCACTAAGGTGTCATGGTTCTGAGATGTTACTATACAGCTGAGTAATACCCACTACTTTTCTGACTTCACAACCTTACCCCAGAGCCCCCTGGAATGGCCTCCCTGGCTCTACCACAGTTTTCAGAATTGCAAATCTCCACCCAGTCCAGCCGGAGTCTCTAGGATCCTGCTGTAGGCTGTGGCCACATTGGTCATTAAGAATTTTGCCTTCATCCCTGCATGCCTCATGTGGTAATGGTGTATATGGAAGTGTTATATAAACAATAAAGTATCAGTGACCACACTGTCACTACAGTTTGACAATCTGTGTCAGACACTGAGGGACACAAAGGAGACCAAATCATTTTGATCTCAAGATAGACACACATAACACAGAAAGCAGGCTCCATGTGCAGTCCTCACAGGAGAGACACTGGCCAGCTCACCTGTGCACAGCCTTCCAGGAGGCAAAGCTATCTTGCCTCTACCCAAAGTGAGCTCAGAAGGAAGGGGGATGAGCAGCACTTCCAACCTTTGGGACCCGGTGTGAAAGGAGGACCTGAAGAAGTGTCACCGCCTGAGTGCTCTAGTGCTCGAAGTCTCACCGTTTCTCTGGACTTTGGGGGGCTCTCTGTCTTCCTGTCATCCATGCTCACAGGGTGGTAGCCCACTTCTTTCTCATGACAAGAAGGAAGAGAAACTTTTCCTCTACGCTTTTAGGTTCAATAACTGGGGCCCTGCAAACTGAACTGAAAAAGGACAGATTAGCAGGAGAAAACATTTTATTTCATATGCATGCATAAACACAACATGAAAACCCCAAAGAGGCAGGCGGACCTGCATGTTTATATACCGTTTTAACAAAGGGCAATAAATTGGTGGAGAAGTGATACATCAAAGGAAGTGTTTTGAGCTTCTGAGAATGGTAAATTATGAGAAGGTAAAAATATAAGAAAACCAATGGAAAATAAGGGCTATTTAGTAATGTTTGTGTAGTCCAATCTTAGTCCAAAGTCCTCTGGAAGAGGGGATTTATGGCAGTCCTCATTTCTCAGAAGTTCATGTTCTTAGATAAAGGATGCTCTGAAAAGGCTTATTTCTGTACCTATGGAATCTCAGTGGCCTTCAGCTCAAAATAATCTGTAGCCAATGTGGCATATTTGGGGTGCACATTCTGATCTTGACACAGCAGTGATGAATGCTCACATCCCAGGTCTGCCAGCCCTGCATTTCTGTCTCCTCCTCATCACTACTCACTTTCTATCTGTCTGACTCCATTGATTGTGACAGCCTAGCCTGAATGTGTCCTCTCAACTCTATTAACCCCTCTATCATCTCCGAGGACAAGCTCTGAGGGTGGTAATGCAACTCATATCCTGCTTTTTACAAAATGGAACAGGATTTAGCAAAGGACTTAGGAAACAGTCATCATTGGGTTTGAATGGAAGGGACTGATGCTAACAGGTGGGTGACCTTGGCCAGCTCACCTTCCAAAATAGTCTTTATTTCTCCACCTCGACAGTATGATAAGTGTTTTATGTCTATTTGTATTAATAGAGAGAAAGTCAGATACTATTATTCTAACTATTGAAGTAATGGCTAATGAACACAAACCCTGTGGTTTCCTCTTGTCTCTGAGGACCCTAGCTGGCATTCTCTCTGCCAGTCTCTCAGTTTAACTATGTTCTGCTCTAACATGGGCCTTCTCCTTTTGGCTACAGTCCAAGCTCTAACTCTGCCCTGAGATTCTGAAATCTTTGCTGGACTTGTTCCTTCATTGGTTTTCATTTCTTCCCTCTAGATTTTAAGTTCCTTAAGGGACCAGAGAAGCCCAAGGGGACCTGGTACCATATTTTTTTTTCTATTCCAAGTAGATGGCATTGCTCCACACATGGTGAGCCCGTGATTGTTTTCGACTAAATAGTCCTCCTTGCCTGGGGTGGGCATGGTTTTCCCTTTGGGACAATGGCTGGTTCTCCTCCCAGGCCACAGTAATTGCCTCAAGGGATAAGCAGAGCCCAATTTGGGCAAATCCTCTTCTCCAATATAAGCCTTACAAGGTATGGGTGAGAGAAGCTTTGTCCCCATTCCAGCCTCTGAATTGTGGAGGTGAAATTATCTCCAGTGGTTCTGTGCCTTCCTATCCCACACATAGCTGTCACAGCAGGTGATAGGATAGAGCAAGGAGGAGCAATATGATAGATGAACCCATGGCTATGGAGCCCATGGCCCTGGAAACCTCGTGTGGGATCCCACAATTGTCTACCCCCAGCCTCCAACTTCCTGGCCTCTGCCCAGCAGTCAACAGTGTCACCACCCTGAGACTGCATCCTCCAGGCTCATGCTGGCTGGAACACAGTGTCCATTCCCTCTTTGCATTGTTTAAAAACATCTCCCCAAGATTACTATCATTTACTTAAAAGGGATTTTCAGAAATGCAATCATTAGATTCATGTCTTTTGCTGACGTCGCCGGAGGAGCCAGCGCCGGAGGAGCCAGCCTCGGCGGAGTTGTGGGTCCTGAACCGCGGGCGAAATAATGACACAAACACAAAAATCTAATGCAAGCTGACAGACCCGAGGTCAGTCAGGAGAGACCTATGAAGCAGGCTCAGCCGCAAGCTCTGGCTTTTTAGCATTGGCTCTCTACCTCTAGCTCTGGCTTTGGCCCTCTTGCTCTACTTCTCTCTCCTCTTCTGTCTCTCTACTCTGTGTCTGCTTCTCTTTCTGCTGCTTGCTTTGCTTCTCTGTTTCTGTCTCTCTTTGCAGGCTCTCTTGCTGTTTGCCAGCTCTCCTGTTCTCTCCTCTAAGGCTCTCTCGCTGCTTCCTCGCAGGCTCTCTGCCTTTTTCTCTCTGTCTCTCTGCAAGCTCTCAGTCTCTCTCTGTCTCATGACTTTGTCTCTCTTGACTGACAGGGGTCCCAGTCTTTTATTATTCCCAAGTGAGGAAGTTGGGTGGTGCAGTTAAATCTTTAACTGCTTTTGCACCCGCCCTAGAGACAGGATTAGTATTGTTACTGCAGGGTACAGAGTGATTGCTTAAACTCACAGAAGTTGAGACCATTGAGGCACAGGTATCAAGAAATACAGATAAGAGATACAGAGATACGATTACCAGGAGGAGGATTGAATGGAACTATATGTCTTAAATAAGCACACAAAGGACGTATTGCCCTGACCCACAGGGTACATGGCTTTCCGGATTCCAGGCGGGGAAGGCCAGAGGGGCTTTCATTCACATTCACAGGTACCTCTACTAAAGTTTTCCCATGGCTTGGGCATGGTGGGAGGGGCGGACCAAGCACCAGCTCCGACATTTTGCCATAACTTGTGCAAATGTTTCTTCCAAGAACTCTTCCTGGTTATATTCAGCAATAATTGAGGAATGTGGCCATTTTACTACATAGTAATAGGAGGTGCTTGTTGCCATCATTGATCCATAATCAAAAATCACAGATCAGGAATTCCATTCAAACTTTTAAATTGATAATACTTTATAAGCAGGGCATTATTGAAACTTTCAGTTGGTTGAAACTAGAATTGTTTATTTTTTCTTTCTTCATTTTTCTCTCTATCCATTACTCAACAAATATTGAGGTGCACATAAAGGGCTACATCCAGAGAAGAAAGTTGCTCAGACTTTCAGGATTAATTAAAGGGAATTAGATTATGTTCTAAATAGATGAAGTATTTTATTTAACATCATATAAAATATTCCAGGAATATTTGTCTCCTGAAACATGCAGGAATGTGATTCGTTTAGTTTCTTCATGACTTTCATTTTTAGACACTTGTTCTGCTCCCACTATGCTCTGTAGAGAGAAACTTTCTTCTCTTCCCATTTGCTTGGAGAAGAGGCTGAAGACCAGTGAATTCCTCATGCGATGTTAGTTTATGTTACTGCACTTTATATCTTTAAATCACAAAATCAATGACCACATGGTTTGAAAAAGAGTGGAGGAAGTTATAAAACAAAGAAAAAACAAACAAAAAACATCATCATTTTTTGTTTGTTTTGGCAAGATTAAGGCATAGTGACTAAGTGGATACTGATTTTTAGTTTAAAGTATTCAGAAAAGAAGTCTGATAAGAGATGTTATTTTAAACGTGGGTTCTCAGAAGACCCTGGGGGAGCAGACATACCCATGTATACCAGAATTTGGGGGCACCCATCAGGTCACCCATCACACTTGTGACCTAAAGTACATTTCCAGTTTCCTTTGTAATGTTTTGCCTTATTACAATCTAGTGGTCATTTTCTAGAATGTCTAAATAGCCCATAACTTCTTCTGAGTGTGCCTGGATAAATGCAGCCTGTTTCAGCTTCATAAAATGTTTCCTTCTATTTCTCAGCTACTCAAAATTTGAGGTCAGCAAACTGGCCTTGCCTGTCCAGATGGCAAATAAAGATGATGAAAATCCTGTTTTATATCTTCTTTCTCAAGTAAAGCCATGCACTAGGCATTTTTATGATTGCCCCCAAATGGGTTACATGATTGAAATCCATTTAGTGTGAGGATAGCAGGTGTTTTTGGTTTTCCTTCGCTGGCTCTATATTCTTTTTTTAAACTCCTTTTAATGTATTCTTCTGCTTTCAAATGCAGATTTATTTATCGTACTGGTCTCAACCTTTATCTTCCCCTCCTTATTCTTTTCCTGGGGAAACTTTCTGGGGAAGCTAATTCGAAGACTCCGGCACATTCTTCAGTAGAAGACTCCCTGAACAGCTTTCTACTTTGTGAACAGGACACTGGATGGAGTCAATCCCCTACCCCTTCCACAACAAGTGTCAGTAGGTCTGAGCCAGGTGCATAGTCGCGGATATTGGCTCTGTTGTTTACTGACAATGTCGTCTCAGGTAAGGTGCCCACATGTGTAAAATGGGAGTAATAAAATAATCCACTTGCAAGGATGTTTGAAGATCATATACAGAGTTTCAGAAGAACACCTGAGAGATACTTCATGTCAAATAGGTGTTAGTCCTAATTATCAGTGATACGATCTCTGTCAGACCCACCTTTTAACTTGGATTTCATGCTAGAACTTCTGACAAAAGATCCAAAAGCAGATTCCTAATTTTGTAATGTGAATTAGTGGAGGATGTGGACTTTGGAATTCAGGGGTTACTTACGTACAATATGGGTTCATAAAGCAGGAACACAGAATCCGGGCAGATAATAATCGAGGGGTTAGAGGTGTCAAATGGCATAACTCATTATCTCTAGAGATGGGAGCTCCCCAGTTCTGAATGTGTTCAAGATCTTGAGAAGTATTTGGAGTGAATTCTTATATTCAATCAGAGGGCCTCCCTTACCAACAGAGACTGATTCCAACCGTAGCTGCCGTGATGCCCATGGGAGCCAGGGGCTGAAGCCATGCCACTACCAGTGGATACACTCTCTTCTGAATAGTTGCAGCCCATGAACACACAAATAGGGCCTTGCATAAATTCTTCATGGTCCCACTTGAGATTCCTTGCCACACTTGGGTGCCCAGAGCAGAATTAAAACCATCTGCTGCCAAGCTTAAAAGATCCTTCCACTTTTCTTCATTTGTTTGCCTCTTTTGGTTGATTCTTATTTACTTTCTTGAGGGTAGATTTGAAGTAATTGAAATTCATGATTCATTCTTTTTAAATGCAAAGAAAGGAGTGCTCTGAATAATTTAAAGATGTAACATCCACTTGTATCCTTATAGCATTTCTTTTCAATCCAACATTGACGTGGGGAACCCTGAGGAAACTTTCCTTCAAACAACTAAAACATGGGGCACCTGGGTGGCTAGGTTGGCGAAGCGCCCAACTCTTGATTTCAGTCCAGGTTATGATCTCAGGGTCATGTGACTGAATCTTGACTTGGAGTCTGCCCTGGGCATGGAACCTGTTGAAGATTCTCTTTCCCTCTGCCCCTCCCTACCTCACCCAGTTTATGTGTGTGCATGCTCACTCTCTCGCTCAAAAAAAGTCCCAAAACAAACAAAACACTAAAACACATTTTTTTTCCATTGCGCAGAAATTTGAGAAAAAAAAATTTTTTTCCAGTGTTCCAAGATTCATTCCCCATTCCCCACACCCAGTGCTCCACGCTTTAGGTGTCCCCAGTACCCACCAGTTTATAATTAAGTGATTTTTCTTACTAAAGTAATAGAGATGCATTTCAAAACATTGGAATAGGAAGAAAAAATTGTTTTTTTAAAGATTCACAATCTTACTACCCTAACACAGCTATTTTTAGCATTTTCGTAAGATTGTTTTTTAATGTTTAAAATACCTGGTAGATTACATAGATCAAAATAAATGTTAGATCCTTAAATATATGTGTGCGTATTTCATACATACATACATACGTACCCATATTGCTACATAGCTAGATAAATACAAAAGGATATTTAGATAGATTATCCACATCCCAACACCACACACTCAGGGAGTGTGAAGTCTCCTGCAGGATATTGTGCAACGGAGTCCAGTGAGTGGATGCCCCTAAATTCACTTGGCCCATTTCCTCATTGCAAGACATGTGGATTGTTCTTTTCATCTTAAGAACACTGCTATACACAATATTTTCTATATAGAACCATTTTCTTTTTTTTTCCATCTTCTGAACTGTAATCTACTTTTTTTTTATTGTTACTAAAATTTTTTTTTCCAGTGTTCCAAGATTCATTCCCCATTACCAACACCCAGTGCTCCACGCTTTAGGTGTCCCCAGTACCCACCACCAGGCTCTCCCATCCCTCCATCCCCCTCTCTCCAAGTCCCTCAGTTTGTTTCTGTGTACAAAGTCTCCGTTGTTTCATTTCCCTCCCTAGATTACCCTAGTTCCCATTTACATTCCTTTTCCCACTGTCCTCCAGTTTACCCCTCATGCACCGCAAGTAAGTGAAACCATGCGATACTTGACTTTCTCTTCTTGGCTTATTTCACTCAGCATAATCTCTTCCAGTCCAGTCCATGTTGCTACAAAAGTTGGATATTCATCCTTTCTGATGGAGGCATAATATTCCATTGTATATATGTACCACATCTTCTTTATCCATGCATCTGTTGATGGGCACCTTGGGTCTTTCCACAGTTTGGCGATTGTGGCCATTGCTGCGATGAACATTGGGGTACATATGGCCCTTCTTTACACTACATCTGTATCTTTGGGGTAAATGCCCAGTAGTGCAATTGCAGGGTCATAGGGTAGCTCTATCTTTAATTTTTTAAGGAATCTCCATACTGTTTTCCAAAGCAGCTGCACCAGTTTACATTCCCACCAACAGTGTAAGAGAGTTCCCCTTTCTCCGCAGCCTCTCCAACACTTGTTGTTTTCTGTTTTGTTAATTTTGGCCATTCTGACTGGTGTAAGGTTGGTATCTCAGAGTTGTTTTGATTTGAATTTCCCTGATAGCTAGTGACGCTGAACATTTTTTCATGTGTCTGTTAGCCGTTTGTATATCTTCTATGGAGAAGTGCCTCTTCATGTCTCTTGCCCATTTTTTGATGTGTTCATCTTCTTTTGGGGTGTTGAGTTTGAGTAGTCCTTTATAAATCTTGGATACCAGCCCTTTATCTGTAGTGTCATTCGCAAATATCTTCTCCCATTCTGTGGGTTGCCTCTCTGTTTTGTTGATTGTATCCTTTGCTGTACAGAAGCTTTTTATTTTGATGAAGTCCCAGAAGTTCATTTTCGCTTTTGTCTCCTTTGCCTTTGGAGACGTGTCTTGAAAGAAGTTGCTGTGGCCAATGTCAAAGAGGTTACTGCCTATGTTCTCTTCCAGGATTTTGATGGATTCCTGCCTCACATTGAGGTCTTTCATCCATTTCGAGTTTACCTTTGTGTGTGGTGGAAGAGAATGGTCTAGTTTCATTCTTCTATATGTAGCTGTCCAATTTTCCCAGCACCATTTATTGAAGAGATTGTCCTTTTTCCACCGGATATGTTTTCCTGCTTTGTCAAAGATGATTTGACCATAGATTTGTGTGTCCATATGTGGGCTCTCCACTCTGTTCCATTGGTCTATTTGTCTGTTTTTGTGCCAGTACCATGCTGTCTTGGTAATCACAGCTTTGTAATAAAGCCTGAAGACAGGTAATGAGATGCCCCCAGCTTTGCTTTTCTTCTTCAGCAATTCCTTAGCGATTCGGGGTCTTTTTTGGTTCCATATAAATTTTAGGATTATTTGTTCTAACATTTTGAAGAATCTTGGTCGAATTTTGATCGGAATGGCATTGAAAGTGTAGATTGCTCTGGGCAGTATAGACATATTGACAATGTTTATTCTTCCGATCCATGGACATGGAAACCTCTTCCATCTTTTTGTGTCTTCTTCAATTTCTTTCACGAGTGTTCTGTAGTTCCTCGAGTACAGATCCTTGACTTCTTTGCTTAGGTTTATTCCTAAGTATCTTATAGTTTTTGGTGCTATAGTAAATGGAATTGATTCTCTGATTTCCCTTTCTATTTTTTCGTTGTTAGTGTATAAGAATGCAACTGATTTCTGCGCATTAATTTTGTATCCTGCCATATTACCAAATTCTAGTATAAGTTCTAGTAGTTTGGGGGTAGAGTCTTTTGGGTTTTCCACATAGAGTATCATGTCATCTGCAAAGAGAGAGAGTTTGACTTCCTCTTTGCCAAGCTGGATACCTTTGATTTCTTTCTGTTGTCTGATTGCTGTTGCTAGGACTTCTAACACTATGTTGAATAGTAGTGGTGAGAGTGGGCATCCTTACCTTGTTCCTGATCTCAGAGGAAAGGCTGTCAGTTTTTCCCCATTGAGGATGATATTCGCTGTGGGTTTTTTGTAGATAGATTTTATGAGGTTGAGAAATGTTCCCTCTATCCCTATACTTTGAAGAGTTTTGATCAGGAACGGATGTGGTATTTTGTCAAATGCCTTTTCTGCATCAATTGAGAGTACCATGTGGTTTTTCTCTCTTCTCTTATTGATTTGTTCTATCACGTTGATTGTTTTGCGAGTGTTGAACCACCCCTGCATCCCTGGGATAAAACCCACCTGGTCATGGTGGATAATCGTTTTAATGTATTGTTGGATCCTGTTAGTAAGGATCTTGTTGGGAATCTTGGCATCCGTATTCATCAGCGATATTGGTCTGAAGTTCTCCTTTTTGATGGGGTCTCTGTGTGGTTTGGGGATTAGAGTGATGCTGGCTTCATAGAAAGAGTCTGGAAGTTTTCCTTCCATTTCTATTTTTTGAAAGAGCTTCAGGACAATAGGTGTTATTTCTTCTTTGAATGTTTGGTAGAATTCCCCAGGGAATCCGTCTGGGCCTGGACTCTTGTTTTGGGGGAGGTTTTTGATCACTGCTTCAATCTCGTTATTAGATATAGGTCTATTCAGATCGTCAATGTCTTCCTGTTTCAGTCTTGGAAGCTTATAGGTTTCTAGGAATGTATCCATCTCTTCTAGGTTGTTAAACATATTGGCATATAATTGTTGATAGTAATTTTTGATGATTGTTTCTATTTCCTTGGTGTTAGTCATGCTCTATCCCCTTTCATTCATGATTTTTGTTAATTTGGGTCTTCTCCCTTTTCTTTTGGGTTAGTTTGGCCAATGGTTTATCAATCTTATTGATTCTTTCAAAGAATCAGCTTCTAGTTTCGTTGATGCATTCTACTGTATCTCTAGTTTCTGATTCATTCATCTCTGCTCTAATCCTAATTATTTCCTACCTTGAGTGGGGGGTTGGTTTAATTTTTTGTTGATTTTCCAGTTCTTTAAGGTGTAATGAGAGTTGGTATATTCGGAATTTTTCAATTTTTTTGAGTGAGGCTTGGATGGCTATGAATTTCCCCCTTAGGACAGCCTTTGCTGTATCCCATAGGTTTTGGATCTATGTATCTTCGTTCTCATTGGTTTCCATGAAGTGTTTCAGTTCTTCTTTGATTTCTTGGTTGATCCACATATTCCTGAGTAGGCTCGTCTTTACCTTCCAAGTGTTTGATTTTCTCCTGTACTTTTTATGGTGATTGAGTTCCAGTTTCAAGGCATTGTGGTCAGAGAATATGCAGGGAATAATTTCAATCTTCTGGTATCGGTTGAGCCCTGATTTGTGACCTAGTATGTGGTCTATTCTGGAGAAAGTTCCATGTGCACTCGAGAAGAATGAGTATCTGCTGTTTTAGGGTGAAATGTTCTGAATATATCTATGAGATCCAGCTGGTTCAATGTGTCATTCAAGGCTGTTGATTCTTTGCTGATTTTCTGTTTAGATGATCTGTCCATTGCTGAGAGTGGTGTGTTAAGATCTCCTACAATTAGTGTATTTGCATCAATATGATTCTTTATTTTGTTTAACAGTTGGCTTATGTAGTTGGCTGCTCCCATGTTAGGGGCATAAATATTTACAATCGTTTGATCTTCTGGATGTACAGACCCTTTAAGAATGATGTAGTGTCCTTCTCTGTCTTTGACTACAGTCTTTAGACTAAAATCCAATTTGTCTGATATGAGAATCACTATCCCAGCTTTCTTTTGGGGTCCAGTGGTATGAAAGATGGTCTTCCATCCCCTCACGTTCAATCTGGAAGTGTCTTTCGATTCAAGATGAGTCTCTTGTAGACAATATATGGATGGGTCCTGTCGTTTTATCCAGTCTGCAACCCTGTGTCTTTTTATTGGAGCATTTAGGCCGTTCACATTGAGGGTGATTATTGATAGATATGTTTGTATTGACATCATGTTGCCTATGGAGTTCATGTTTCTATAAGTTACCTCTGTATATTTCTGTTTTGTGTCACTCTTGGGTTCATTTCTCCTCTAAAG
>PITA01001566.1:160130-190192 GCA_004023965.1 Spilogale gracilis | reverse complement strand
GTCTTGAAAGAAGTTGCTGTGGCCGATGTCAAAGAGGTTACTGCCTATGTTCTCTTCCAGGATTTTGATGGATTCCTGCCTCACGTTGAGGTCTTTCATCCATTTCGAGTTTGCCTTTGTGTGTGGTGTAAGAGAATGGTCTAGTTTCATTCTTCTATATGTAGCTGTCCAATTTTCCCAGCACCATTTATTGAAGAGAGTGTCTTTTTTGCACTGGATATTTTTTCCTGCTTTGTCAAAGATGATTTGACCATAGACTAAATACATACTCTTAATATTTTCTCTGTGTAATACATATATATGTGTGCATGCAACGTGTGTGTGTGTGTGTGTGTGTGTGTGTGTGTGTGTTAAAACAGACTTAACTTGGTCGAAAACATCCTGAGACTGTGTATTGAATCTCTAAGTACTTCACTTGGACTAAACAATCTAATTGTCCCTAGATTATTTTCCATAGATCCTTTAACTATTATCAGATACTACATATAATATATGTGTTAAATAACTTAAAATAACACTGATGATCCTAGAGTTCTGTTTTATATGTTTGAGATATTCAATATTCATGAACATTCAACAAATATTTATTGAATCCTCCTATGTAGCAAGTACCACACTAGATGTTACGGTATAAAAGGGAGTATTCTAAACAGCCTGTCCAGGAGTATACAATGGCTGGGAGGTGACATTAAACAAGAAATTATAAGCATAATTATAGTAAATGCCCAGCACATATGGATGAATGAATGAAGAAACTATACATAGAGAAGATAAAACAGATTATTGTAAGGCCTATGGCTGAGAAATTAAATTTATTGAGATAGTGAGGTGTGTCAATGGGAAAATGGTCCTTGAAGAGGAAACATTTACATTGAGAAAGCAGAAACAATTAGCCAGGAGAGGAGATAAATGGAATACAGTAGTTGTTAGGTAGAAGAAATAGTTCTCTGAAGCAAGATATATAGATGGTCCAAAACAAAAGTGATGGTTTGGAAATTAGGAATATAGTCAGAGGGTTGGTTCTAAAAGTTATAATTTCTTCTGAAATGATTGCAATCTCTATAGCCAAAATGGACTGAACAAAGCAAACATAACTAGTTTGGCTTTTTTCAAGTGTTCTGTAATATGGTTGTGCTCTTAAAATTTTAGTTCTTCAAAAACATCCTTAGTAAATTGATGTTAGGTACATTTTTTCAGAGGGGGCATCAGAAGCTTGAACATTTTGTTTCCAAGATCATCCAGCTAGCAGGTGGCAATAAGGGCATTTATGTCTGTATCTGTCTGATCTCACTGTTTATTTCCTTCCCACCCTTTCACTCTTTAATTCTGTACAATTATTTTCTGCTTTTCATCTCATGAATTCAACACTCCTGACTCTTTATGTTGGTGAGTCAGTATCCCTCTCCTTCCTGTTTGCAACTCACCTTTCCCTCATAATGAGGGAAGGATGTTATAAGAAATCTCCTATCTGATGCATTTTAACTGAAATGCTTTACAACTGATTAAAGTTATATGATTATGG
This sequence comes from Spilogale gracilis, assembly GCA_004023965.1. NCBI lineage: Eukaryota > Metazoa > Chordata > Mammalia > Carnivora > Mephitidae > Spilogale > Spilogale gracilis. The sequence continues at coordinate 188,670 of PITA01001566.1, read as the reverse complement.
AGAAGCAGCATGAACATTAAAATAGTTTAGTAAGTGACCGGAGACTTTTCTCAGAGCTCCGCCCACTGAAATCATTTGATTTGTTCTAACCTGGAGGGATAGCTTCACACAAATGATCTTATGGGTCAAGAATTTATTTCATTCTTTTGAGTCACTACATATTCACCTCAATTTTTTTTAGGAGAAGAAATATATAAACAAAATTCACAGATAAGGTGATATACAATTTCTTGTGTGTGGTTTTAGTTTATTAGAGTGCTGAAGGATATTACATTCTTTGGTTGAGGAGAGGGAGGAATCTCCTTTATCTCCATGAGACTTCTCCACCAAAACAGTTATCGATGGAACTGCTACCTGCCCATTAAAGTGAGTTTTATTGTCACATTTGTCAATCAAAATGAGCTCTACTAAGAATGACTGGATAATTATGCTTTATATGGGAAAAAATGTAAAAAAAAGTCTTATACTTGATTTAGAAGCAATGGATGTTCTATAGACTCCAAGTTGACCAACAGATGATTAGGAATACCAATTAATTATAACATTTATTTAGATTCCCTGTGAGGTACTCAAATTGTTCGTGTTATGTAGGAATATTTTATATAGGTTTTAGAAAAGAAGGAAATGCTGTCATTTGCAAAAATATGGAAAAAACTTGAGAACATTACATAGTGTAATGTACACTTATAAATTTGTTGTAAGGGTACATCTCATTTTAAGTATATTCACCCCAATAAAAGGTATTTTATATGCTCAATTTGTTATGAGTTTTCTTTATTCAAAACTGTAAAAAAAAATTATGCTGGGTTTAGAAACTAAAAGAACCAGGATGAGTTCTTGTTAAAACATTCTCAACCAGAACATGTAAAGAAAGCTCTGGGTTCAGGCTGGTTTAGGTAGCTCATGGCATTCTAGGGTTGTGATTTAATGCTTTTAAGAAAATATCCATACTAAAGTGGGAAGGGAAAAACCTCTCTGTCAGGTTTCATTTCAGTTTCTACATTTGAGACATGAAGTTAATTCTGAGATGGTTTAATAATCTCTGGCAATTGAATATAATAAACAACTTTTCCAAATGTAAGTATAAAGTATAAAGAGCATGTAAGTTTCCAAGCAGCATAAACAACAAATATTTTGAATGCTTCTCCCTGGACTTATCATAAAGGACTAAGTATAAACATTATTTTCTTTCTGTTTTCTGGTCAAAATCAAAACCAAATAATTGTATATGAAAATGTCCTATCATGGTACTAGTTTTTTCTATACGTGTTGACAGTATTATAATCTTTTTTTTTTTTAAAGATTTTATTTATTTATTTATTTGACATAGAGAGATCACAAGTAGGCAGAGAGGCAGGCAGAGAGAGAGGAGGAAGCAGGCTCCTTGCTGATCAGAAAGCCCAATGTAGGCCTGGATCCCAGGACCCTGAGATCATGACCTGAGCTGAAAGCAGAGGCTTTAACCCACTGAGCCACCCAGGCACCCCGACAGTATTAAAATCTTAAAATGAGGATATGTGATCAGATTTTTTTTTTTTAATTTAGAAACTAATTTTCTAGAAAGCCTTAAAAATATGTAGAAATTAAACCACTTAGTTATGCATTTAGCAGATTGGTTTAACTGAAAAAAATAAAATTCTAGGAAACAGAATTGTCCTATGAAAAGCAATATCTATGACTGCCATTGTTTTTATAGAATGATCCCCTGAAGAATAAGTCTCACCCCTTTGCTCAATCTTACTTTAATTCTGTTAAGCAATGGGCCTTGTGTCCCTTCCCTTGGGGGGCACAGTTTAAATGGATTCTTACTATTAAAAGGTTTTCCTTAATGTGATTCCTGCTGGCAAGCGGGCTCCCACTATATTCTGAATCTGGGTCTCACTGATGCCTAATAGTTGGAGGTGTGGTTTTTAGAAGAGATAATTCAGTTGTGGTTAGAGGGCAAAAGAAAAAAGAAAAACAAACCCAGCCAAATAACAGTTTCAGGAGTAGCTCTCATGAAATTTTTAGAGCAGGTAATTCCAGCAACCACATACTTCAATGGAGGTGAGACTCTAACACACAGTAATGTTTTGAAATATGCATCATGGAAATACTTAAAACCTTTTCTTCAGCTACGATATTAGGCCCACTTACATTGCTATTTATGTAATGCAGCTGACTGACATCCCATAATTTCTTTCACTCTATGTAGGTCTTGTCTTTTTAAATAGCTATTAATGGGTACCATTTCTCCTTGACTAATCTTTGTCTATAAAACTAGCCAGCCAGGCTGTCTGAAGCTCTCATACTTTTCCTGGAAGCTTTTTATTATTTGGGGGGAGGGGGGGAATCTCCCATAAGTTAGAGCCATCCTTAGAACAATAGCACAGATAAATAAACTGTTTAAAAATTCAAACTAGCTTCCATTTACTGAGCACTTACTATTGGATAAGCACATTTTAGAAATGATCTTGAATTTTTATTGCAATGATAGGAGAAAGATATCAACCTTTTCCAATTTTCTTGTTAAGGAAACTGATTTTCAAAAAGATTAGCCAGCAGGCCCAGGACTATGCAGCCAGGGTGTGGGAAAGCTAAGATATGGTTCTAAAATCTGAATTCTCTCTAATAGTCACAGGATCTCTTTTTAATAATACATTGTTATGTGGAAGCAGCAGGAAACACATAGGTGGCAATCAGTTCTTTAATTATAGTTCTTTATCAGAAACAAAGCATCATGAAATAACACTCTTTTCTTTAAGAATGCCAAAGAAAGAAAATAAGCCACTGAAATTGTGGTAAGTCATTGGAATTTGGGGCTTTTTTCTCTAAGCCTCAGTTCTTCACTTACAGAGATCAAAGCTCATCTCTCAGAGTTGTTATAAGGTAGATATGGGTGCCTGCTTAGCCCAGCGCTTGACACACACAAGCCCATCCGAGATGCACTGTGGTTAGCAATATAGCACTGTTTGCATGTCGATCCCAACTCTACTACTTAGTAGCCAAATATCTTTATGCAATTTATTGACCTCTCTGTAGCTCAGCTTTCTTACTAAGACGGATTTAATAGTAGCACCTATCTGATGGGGTTGTGAAAAGGAGAAAATGCGTTTGGAAATATAAAATTCATAAAAGAGTTCCTAGCCCACTTAAGGGCTCAAAATGTTCGCCACTAATAAAGCACCATTATTCAGTCTAGATGTTTCTGTCCTGCTCTTTCTCTGTGTCTGGCACTTCTTCCTCCTCTTTTTTCTCCTTCTCCTTTTTATAATACAGCTTATGTACTATGTATTTGTTTATCTGTTTTCTTTTACTTGTCTTTACCCCCCCCCCATTCCATTTCAGGTATTAACTACCCCCCGCCACACACACACACACACACACACCGCCCCCGACCTAGGTGTTCTGTTTCTCATCTGTGTGGACTGGTTTTGAAAAGATGCCCAATAGACCAAGGTAGAATCAGCCTTGCGGGGAAGACACCTTCACTCTGCAGACAGTATAAATCTGAAAGAGCTCTTTATGGAGTCTGCAATCAGTCTCATTTACTACTTTTCTTCTCAGTTCATTTGAAATAAGCTTTTCTGCTCAAAAACAAGACAACAAACAAACAGGCAGCGTCTCAGCATTTGAAAAATTTACAAAAAGAAAACCCCACTGCTATGTAAACCTTCAAAAGGATTTGCTGCTGTTCAATTAAAAAGAAATGGAGACAAGGAGAGACCTTCTTTTAATTTTCCCTAGACTTTTGAAATAGTATTAAAAAGAAAGGTCACGACGTATTTTCATTGCTTGGCATGCTTATGCTTTCCCTTTCATTCTTTTGTATTGACAGTTTCATCCATTATACTTTGGTGAAGTTTTGCAGAATAAACCATATTTTACTATCTCGATGGGGTACTGACAAACAGAAAGTTTAATGTTTGCTGCCACACAGAAAAATGGCTTATTCCATTTTTGCCCCTCAATATGGGAAAATAACAGAAATAATTAGAAGCTACTTTAATGTAAACATAAGCTCGGGTATCGGCAACGTCTGATTTTCTACACGAAATTGTTGAGATCATAACAGAACCTAGTGGCACAAGAGTAAGGATCCTCTCCAAACTTCTTTTTTTCCCCATTTGGAGAAAAGCATCTTGGCATTAGATTTTCACACTGATCAGAAGGAATACCTATACTTATGCAAAATCAAAACCAAGTAAACTGCCCACACTGTAGGCAATTCATATGGTTCAAGTTCTAGTTTTATTTTGAAAAAAAAAAGAAAAAGAAAAAGAAAAGAAAAAAGAAACAGCCTCGCTAAACTTATGCTATGGAATAAAATTCTTAGATTAGCTTTGAATACCTGTGAATAGTCAAGAAATGCTCTTTTGACTTTAAATTATCTTAACTTTAAATTTGTGCTTCCCATTTCATCATATTTCTCTAAGGTAGATATCAAACTTGTTTATTTCCAAGCCATGTGAGTAAAATAAATTACATTTTAGAAGCAGTTAGTTAACTATGCTAGAGAGAGACGTCTTTTATTTTTTTAAGATGCACCGTGTTAAAACTAATCTGCAATGCATATAGATTCAATCATACAACAGCAGCTGTTGTAAAAATGCATCTTAAAAATCAAAGTCATTTGTGCTGAACACTTAAAACACGTTGTAGTTTGGGAGGCAGAAATCAAATGTGATTTGTTTTTGGTTACTTTATGAAAGCCATTTATTTAAGGTGGTATTTGATAAATAATAATTTTACTTGTCACCTTGAATAAAGGCTGGCAGCTCTGAATTAATTACATTTTGGTGGGTTTAGAAGAGTCTTACGTGAGCTATATCCTATTGACTATGCTTGCTGCTAGATGTCACTATTGTTTCAATGTTGTTCAACTGTGGGCTACTTTCTTGGACTGTGAGAAGGGAGGCATTTGGTTGGTCATCCTTGTTGGTCAAACATGATTCACCAAACGAGAAACTTAATACCATCTCTTTTAGGTGAAAAACAATTTAATACATACTCAGAGTGCACATGAGATTTAATTGCCATGGAGATTTCTTAATGACACTTTTGTTATCAACATGACAGAAGATGGTGGAGGCAGTAGATGGTGGGAAATCTACAGTGTTTTGGTTTTTTTTTTTTAAAGATTTATTTATTTATTAGAGAGCGAGAGAGTGAGAGAAGAGAGCACAAGCAGCGGGAGGGGGAGAGGAAGGAGCAGGGAGCCCCATGGGAACTTCCATCCTAGGACCCTGGGATCATGACCTGAGCTGAAGGCAGTCTCTTAACTGACTGAGCCACCCAGGTGCCCCAAGAAATCTACAGTTTTGACTGTATTCAAGACTCCAAGCTAATTAAGACTATCTTGAAATACCAAACACAAAAGTATTTTACCACTATACCTGCTTGGTTGGTTTTTAAAAAATACCCTAATATGCTTATGGCTATATATTTACATACATACACACATATATGTATATATTAGGTGTATATAAAAAGATGTATGGGTGTGTGTTATGTGTGTATGCATACAGATACGTATTCATCTTTTTTCTCCTACACTGGGAGATTTTCATAGGTTATTAAATATACTGTTCTGACATAAGTTACTAGATGTTCCTCTAGCTTCCTCCAGTTGGAAACAATCTTTAATACTTGCACTTTTCAGAGAGTATAATGTAATTAGCCCCTTGGGGGATAAAAATCTAAACATTAGTATAGTTTCCAGTATTTATGAGAAGAAACTTATCCTTCAGAATAAGAGTTGCATATATTTGAACACTGCTCATGACTTTAACCTAAAATTGTTTTATTTCATTGCCTTGTTAACAGCTTAAAGGGTTATGAGAAGAGTCATTTGGAGTTCATAGCATTGTCTTATAAACAATGGAGCACATCGTTAAGCCAAAATAGAGTTATTATTTTTTTTTTTAGAAAAACAATTATGAACATTCATGGAAGGCTCCCTGCATGAATAAAGGAAAACACTACACTTACGAGTTCAAGAAAATATTGTAATTTAAGACAAAATGGGAATGATAACTCATAATTTTCTCTATGAGATCAAGAGCCCTCAATTCTTTTAATCTGTAGTGTATAAACTGTCAGACAAAACCTGCCAGGCGAAACACATTATTAAGCATTTCATTTATGTAAAGTAATACAGAAATGGCATTTTCAAAATTGGATGAGGTAATTTGGTACAGGAATCATCTAAATCGACAGTCCGACATAATTTGATATGTGGCTAGAGTTTCAGAATATGAGAAGCTCCACAGGAAATAACCCCTGAATACAAAGGGTTATACCTTTTTTCTAAATACAAGCAGTTGTGAACCTGTAGGTATGATTCTACTTTTCATGAGTTTGTTAGCTGAGAGGAACTGAATGATACAATGAGAATTATTTTTGTTTTAATTTTATTTTAAGATGTAAACCCATGAAACATATTTTCCAAGCCACTGTATTGTTTTTCACAACACAAATATACAAATCAAAAAAGCAAATTTATATCTCACTCTGCTTTAATACTTACACATTAGAGAAATACAAAAAAGGCTTTCCTTTTTAGCTAAGACCTAGTATGAATGTGTTTATGGTGTGTGTGTAAGAGATACGGATATTAGTGACTCTGTCTCAGCTTTTTGACCCTGCTCTGAAAAAGCTGGCCAGAGAGAGAGGCCTAATTTTCCGACCTGGTTAAGTTTACTACAGAGAGGCAAGAATTCAAAAGATCAAGTAGCAGGTAAACATAGATGGTTACAGGATTCCACCCACTTCTAAATCCAACCCCCGAACAACCTGAAATCTGACAGATAACTATTTCCATCTTTTGGTTGTGAGAAGAAGGTAAGCAAAGTTTTGCATTTATGATAACTTAAATGCACTATCAGACTAACGATCTATCCCTGTCATAAGTTCTACTTTGACAGTGAGTCCTAAGAATACTTTCCAGAAGGACAAGTCTGCTTTTCTCAATATAACCCAAATTTCCATAACACATCTTAAAAATGCCTTCCTATATTTATGTATAATTTTCTCCTCCAAATAAAAGGTTCTTGTCTTGGCTACCTTCATTGAAAAAAAGAATTAAAAAGTAGATATTGAAAATTATTCCAGAAGCTGCACTAAAATGCATTATTGCTTCTATTTCTAAACTATCATAAAATAAATCTGTGTTTATTGAATTTGAGATAACACATTCCTTAAAAAAATGCTTTTGGAATTGAAAAGAAGAAAATGAAAGTAGTGAATAAAAAAGCATTTGATATTTTCAAACGGTCTTAAGAATTATTATCAGACATAAAATTCTGTTTCTCTTGACTGGCTTTTCTCTAACAATTGCTTTTCCTCTCCCTTTGGCTCTTCCTCCCATCTTGTTTTACATCTCAACCATAAAGCTATTTTTAATAAAAATTCATGTAGATTCATATAATTATATTTGTTAAATTGTTGAGTCTAATGGTCAAACACACCATATTTTAGGAATAACATATCCTTAGCCGAACACATGTTTATCTAGAAGATGAACTAGTTTGATTCAGATTAGATAATCATATACACATTTAAAATGCTACTTCTCTCTAGGGATTTTCAACTATCATCAGATGATTTTCATCCTGGATGTTGATGTGACAATGTAACTTACTAGTTAAGAGTCACTCTGGTCTGACTATATGAACTGGACAAGTTACTCAACCTTTTCAGCTATGTTTTCCACAAGGAAAAAATGGTATGACTATCAGGGCATTTTATTAGTTGGTTTTATGATACAGAGATTAGGGAAGATAACTGCGTAGGTAAGTAAGCTGTTAAACTCTGACAGGTGAATCATGGTTCAAAGAGAGAGAACAGAATTGAATAAACTTGAATACAGGTCAAAACAGGTTGGCACAGGAAAAGGCCATCTTTTGGGGCCAATCATTGATGTTATTGGTAATCTACATAGAGTATAACAAGAATCCATGGCAGGAAAATACTAAAAAGAAACATTTTGACTTGAAACTGCTTCTAGAGATGCTTTGGTCAAAGAGACATGTCCTTAATCATAAGGTATAACTACATTGATCAGAATCTCTTATTGAGTCTTAATGTCAGCCCAACTGAAAAAGGTTTAATTATATGGTACAGACATTTTCTGTATCTGTTCAGGAGGGATACAGTAACTAAAATAAACTTCAAAGTAATCCTGGGCCAACAGTGAATATCCCACTATTTGTAGTCTGTTGGATGTGACATCTTCTGACACTTCTGAACTTTTTACACATTGCCATTTTTCTTGGATTCACCCTTCAAGGATAACCCCAGAAGTCACTTTTCCAGAGTCTCCTCTTTATCCTTATTTCCTCACCATCAAGTTGTCTTAGGTGCTTAGTATTAGTTAGAATCTTATCTACAGACACTAGAAACACTGTAGATAGTTTAAGAAGAAAAGAATTTGTTGTGTTATCAACAGCTCACAGTACTATTAGGAAGATTTTAAAATATTCTCAGAGAAAATGAAGAAAAGGACTTCCCACTAAACTTTCAGGAAAACTTCCAAAACCACAGCACAAAACAAGGTCAAGGGCGCTGCTGCCTCTACCATGATCTGCAGATCCAATAAACTGCTCCTGTGGTCAGTGGCTCTCTTACAAGCCACCTCTGCCATAACTGGGTGGGTCATCTTAGAAAGCCAAGGGCTTTCCTGAGACGCTCTCAACACCAGAATGACACAACCTCTGCTAATGTACATTATCAAAATAGAAATTTTCTGCCCCTTGCCGTGCTTCTCAAATAACTTAGTTCTTCTTCAGGCTTGTATAAGCACATATGACTGGTGGAACCCAAATCATATACAGAATCCCAATTGCATGGTAGGGTGGAAAACTCAGGTCTTTTTTTTTTTTTTTAATTTTATTTATTTGACAGAGAGAAACAGAGCCAGAGAGGGAACACAAGCAGGGGGAGTGAGAGAGGGAGAAGCAGGCCTCCCACCGAGCAGGGAACCCGATGTGGGGCTCGATTCCAGGTCTTTGCGATCATGACCTGAGTAGAAGGCAGTCGCCCAACCAACTGAGCCATCCATGCTCCACCAAAACTCAGGTTTTAAACTATCCTAATTTCCTTGTTTTGTCCATGGAGAATAGCATGTTTAAAAAGCAGTGAACCCAGAACCTGCCACACGCCCCTTCATTCTGTTTAATAATAATTTTTATATAGTACTTACTATAGATGATAAGGATTGTAATACACTATAGGGAGTTCTGTAATTTCTAATCAGTATAGATAAACAAGGCCTACATAATAGTAACTGGTATCAACTTATATAAAATAAGTGCATAAAAATACCTGAGCACAGGATAAACATATTAGGAATGCCAAAATAACTATCATTATGATTGCAACACTCTTATTTGTATATCTATCTATTCTAGACTGTAGATCCCTAAAGGATAGTGGCTATATCCTTAGTTTCTTCTCCCAGTGCCTATCAGAGTATCTGGCACGTCCACTAGGTGGCAAATAAATCTCAGTAGAAGGAAGATTGCAAAAGTGTAAAGAAATGCATTTTGCAGGATACCTTAGAGATTAATGCCATGGGAATACTAAGTATTGCCTTGGAATTCACTGAAGGGTCTTGAATTTTAAGAAATCAGGACAATTTGCATAATGAAGTCACATTACTCATTTTTGTTTATTTGCAAGTCAAGTAAAAAAATGAAGTGGTTAATAAGCATGCTTTTTAAAATATTAGTTATATATTAAAAATTGGGCAGACTCTTCGGTTAGCTCACATATTACTTAATTAGCAATGTTAAAGAAGGCTTTAAGCTAATCATCAATACATTTATCTGCATATGATGGAAGCTATTTTCTTCAAATAAATTGAGCCTTCAAGGTGTCCTATTTTTTATTATTCATAAGCCCAATGGAACTAAGTTTAGTTTGTAAGAGAAAATATCATTTGTATCTTATTTAAAAGATTAGGTGGGAACATTTTTCAGTTGGTATTATTAAACTGAAGTTTAAAATCTTGAAAATTTTTGGTTTATTTATTTATTTATTTATTAAGATTTTACTTATTTATTTGACAGAGAGAAACACAGCTAGAGAGGGAACACAAGCAGAGGCACTGAGAGAGGAAGAAGCAGGCTTCCCGCCAAGCAGGGAGCCCGATGTGGGACTTGATCCCTGGTCTCCAGGATCATGACCTGAGCCAAAAGCAGCCGCTTAACCAACTGAGCCACCCAGGCGCCTCAATTTTTGTTTTTTTAAAAATTTTAATTAAGATAGAATGTATTATTTACTTCAGGGCACAGGTCTGTGAATCATCAGTCTTTCACCATTCACAGTGCTCACCACAGCATATACCCTCCCCAGTGTCCATCACCCAGCCACCCTATTCACCCCCTCTCCCTGCAAAAAAAATCTTGTTTCCTGAGATTAAGATTCTCTTATGGTTTTTCTCCCTCCCCGTCCCATCTTTTTAATTTTTTCCCTCCCTATCCTCTATGACTTCCCCGTCCTGCCTCCAAAAGACAATTATCATATGGTTGCTCTGATATGAGGAAAATTTATGTTTTTTAAAGATTTCCTTAACAAACATTTTACACTTTTCTGAGTTACTATTTTTGTTGGATTTTATCTTTTTCGTACATGATTTTGTTTGGGTAGGTTTAAACCATTCTAGCCTCTTAAAGTAAAAAGGGACATCTGACCATTTATTGATGTCTTATGTTCAGAGTGTTTACATAGTTTCTGTCAGGCCATTGTCCAGTCTCTGCTGGACCCACCTTCCTGAAACATCCTAGACCTACGCAGGCTGATTTCCCACCAAATTTAAAATTTGCATAAGACTCTTTCTTGAAATTACACTGGAAATTTGTTTTTTGGTGTTTCACATATATTTGCCTCATTTTACTAAGAAATAAAGGGTTTAAATATTTCAGTTAATCTACAGTGTATTTATCAATTTCACTTGTTTGAAAATGGCTTCTGCTATATCTAATATTTTCCTTTTTATGTTGATACATTAAAAATTCTTTGAAAATTTATTGTTCACCTTATTCTCCTTCCTGGCCCCAAATTCCAAGCAAAGGCACTCTTTTCCTCAAAAAGAATTCCCCCTCTTCAAAGTCTCTATCTAGGAAGTTTCCTTTAGGAAATTACCACAAATCTATAGCTTAGTTCTCAACTGTACTACTGCTATATAAATAGAAATTACCTGTCCTCCTTTCAATCTACCTTGTGAAAATAACATTTAATTTAAAAATTGGGCAACACCACTTTTTCCCTGGCAGAGTAGAAGCTGCCCCAGCAGGGCAAAGGTTTTTTTTTTAGGGAAAAGTCTTTTGACCCTCCTTCACCCTCCAGGAAGGGCCATAGAGAAGAGGCATCTTGAGAAAGGGATTCTTTAAATCATTATAAAGTCCAGGGACCACAACAAAGCTGCACATGCTTGATGAATAGGAAGAAGGCCAATAAATTTGAGCTACAGTGAAAAGTATTGCCCATATTCCAGCATAGCACATAGGAGGTGCTTAAGCAGTGAAAATCACAAGAGCACTGTAAAAACTTTACAAACTAAAGTGATATTTTATTGATTGCTCACAGAGTCTAGGTCAGGAACTGTGATCTCAATCCAACAGGACTGACTACTTGCTATAACAAAAACAATACAGTCCATTAAAACTTAACATTTTTTTCACTGGAAAGGTCCAAACACATAGTAATCAAAATAAAGAGGTTGAATACAAAATTAATGAACATACAAAGAATAGAAAAATCAAAGCAGTTTTCATGGGGAAAAACTGAACACATACTAATAATGATATGATTAAGATGCTAGAATTTCTGGACAAAGATTTTAAAATAGCTATTACAACAATAGCTATTACTCTGAGAAGTAACAGAAAGTATTCTTTAAACAGAAAGAACTCTTCTGAAAAGTAACAGGAGAGGTAAAAGAACCAAGTGAAAATCCGTAACTTAAATTACAACAATAGTAAGAAGCAAGTTCACTGAAGAGATTCAATAGCAGAATGGAGATGATAGAAGAAAGAGTCAGTGAACTTGAAGGTAGATCAACAGAAATTATCAACCTGAATTAGGGAAAGAATTAAAAAAATGAAAGAAATGAGCATAGTATCAGGTAATTTCAAAAGGTCTTTGGTTTCACTGGCATTCGAGAAAGAGATAAGGAGAGACTGGTACACAAAACAATGCTTCAGGGGTGCCTGATTGGTTCAGTCAGTTGAGCATCCACTCTTGGTTTGGGCTCAAGTCATGATCTCAGGGTCATGAGATTGAGTGCTGTGTTGGGCTCTGTGTTCGGTGTGGAGTCTGCTTATGTTCTCTCCCTCTTCCTCTGTCCCTTCCCCATGCTCTCTCTAAAATAAATAAATGAATCTTTAAATAATGTTTCAGAAAGTAATGATATAAAACTCCCCCAAATTTGGTGAAAAACCTGTTTAATAACTCAATAAACTCAGTGAATGCAACAGAATAGATCCAAAGAAATCCACGCCAGACACATCAAAATCAGACTACTGGAAACCAAAGATAAAATAGAAAATAGAAAACATACACTTCTTTTATACACACACACACACACACACACACACATACACACACACACCTATATTAAACTGCATATTATATATAATAAGATATATCATATATATATAAACTTCCTTCTGTATGCATATAGAAAACATCTAGGGAAAAGCACATATCCTATTAAGTAATAAAGATTCAAATTACTTCAAATTTTCTACCATAAAGGCCAAAATTTAGCTAAACAACAGTATTTTAAATACTGATAAGAATGATAGAAAAATGTTACTTTAATCCTATATCTAGCAAAATGATCTTTCAGAAATGAAGCTTGAAAATGGATATTTTGTCAGATAAAATAAGAGAAAGAAGCCTGAACTTTCATAAATGAAGAGCAAAAGAAAATGTGCATATATGGTTAAATAAAATAGACCTTTTTTGCTTATTAAGTTTATTAAACTCTTTATGGCTACTGAAAGCTAAAATTATAACACTTTCTGGTATAAATTTCAAGGTAAGCAGATGTAATATATATGACAACATCAAAAATGCAAGAAGGTAAAGGCCTGTATTTAATAAGATTTCTTTATTTTTAAGGTTTAACAATTCTTAGTAGTTGGGGTAAATTTTTTTTTAAAGATTTTATTTATTTATTTGACTGAGAGAAACAGATCACAAATAGGCAGAGAGGTAGGCATAGAGAGAGGAGGAAGCAAGCTCCCTGCTGAGCAGAGAGCCCGATGTGGGCCTCCATCCCAGGACCCTGAGATCATGACTTGAACCAAAGGCAGAGGCTTTATCCCACTAAGCCACTCAGGTGCCCATTTGGGTAAATTTTTACATGTATGTTGTAATCACTACAGAAACGATTTGTTTTCCTTAAAAGACAATGGACATATTAAAATGGACTTCTAAAAATAAATAACTTTAAAAATTTTTTAAGATTATTTATTTGTCAGAAAGACAGAGTGAGAACACAAGCAGGGGGAGTTGCAGGCAGAGGGAGAAGCTGGCTCCCCGCTGAGCAAGGAGCCCCATGAGGGACTTGATACCAGGACCCTGGGATCATGATCTGAACTGAAGGCAGTTGCTTAACTGACTGATCCACCCAAGTGTCCCATCAAATAACTTTTTTTTTTTTAAAGGAAGAGAAAACAGAGGAACAAAAACAAAAGAGAAGGGACAAAAAGAAAAGTAATAAACTCATAGACCTAAATCACACCTATTAATAATTACTTTAAAGGTAAATTATCTGAACATGTCAAATAAAACCCAGAGACCTCTAAATTTGATTTGAAAAAAATAGCCTTCTATGTGTTATCTGCAAGAAATACACCTGAAGCATAATGGTATAAATGAAAGGATGGTAAAAATAAAATACCATGGCAGCAGCATTTTATTTATTTTTTTGAAAAGATTTATTTAAGTTTTAGAGAGAGAGGGAGAGAGTACAGGTGGGAAGGGCAGAGGGAGAGGGAGACAGAATCTTGAGCAGACTCTGTACTGACCATAGAACCTGATGTGGGGCTTGCTCTCACGACCCTGAGATCATGACCCAGCCAAAACCAAGAGTCCTATGCTCAGCCAGCTGTACCACCTAGGCACTCTGTATGCTAACAGCATTAAAAAAGAAAGAAAGAAAGAAAGAAACTCAAATATCTTTATAATATCAAACAAAGCAAACCAGAATAAAGAAAATTATTATAGACAAGAGTAGAAAATAATAGTCAACTCATCAAGTGTATATTATATAATAATTCCAAATGCATATGATTCTAAATACAGAGTTCTAAAAGACATGAAGGAAAAGTTAATAGTGAAAAGATTAATAGATAAATCTATAATTACACATGGAGACTTCAACACTCCTTTGTCAGTAATCTACAAAATGAATACAAGAAAAATTAGCAAGGATGACCTAATTAAAATTTATTCCACCCAATAAAATGAAACGCATATTATTTTGTGGTACTCATGAAACATTCACCAAGATAGACTATACTCTGGGTCATAAAACACACATCAATAAATATAAAATAAGGGGACTTACTGAAAGTATAGTCTTTGAAGATAAGGAAATTAAGCGAGAAATCAGTAACAGAGTATCTGGAAAATGCCCATCTATTTGGTAATTAAACAGCAGTAAACTAAATAATGCATGGGTCATGACTCAAAGAAGCTATCTCAAGGGAAATTAGAAGTATTTTGAAAATAGAATTAGAACACATAAAAGTTTATGGGAAAGGGGGTTAATATCCAAAATATATAAAGAATTATACAACTCAACACCAAAACCCCCTAAAAATCCTATTAAAGATGGGCAGAAAACCTGAATAGACATTTTTCCCAGAGAAAAGATACAGATGGCTGACAAGCATGTGGAAATACCATGAACCATCAGGGAAATGCAAATAAAAACCACAATGAGCTATCACCTCACACCTGTCAGACTGGCTAGAATCAAGAAGACAAGAAATGATAAATGTTGGTGAGGGTGTGGAGAAAAGGAACCTGTGTGCACTGTTGGTGGGAATGCAAACTGCTACAACCAGTATGGAAAACAGTATGCAGTCTTCTCAAAAAAATGAAAAATGGAAATACCATATGACCCAGTAATCCCACTCCTGGGGATTTACCCAAAGGAAACAAAAACATGAATGCAAAGATATATGCACCTCTATTTTTTTTTTTTTTTTTTTTACTGTAGCATTATTTACAACTGCCAAATGGATAAAGTGGTGGGATGGGATGTGTGTGTGTGTGTGTGTGTGTGTGTGTGTGTGTGTGTGTGACACAACGGAATTTCACTAAGCAATAAAACAGTATTGAGGTCTTCTATCACATCAACTACATATGTGTTAAGCTGTGGCTCCTTTAAATGTAACACCATAGAACAAGGCATGTCTGAGCTCCAAACACTAGTGGAAAATTACTAGAATTGACTCTAAGACAGTGTTGGTTAATTTAAGATATAGCATTTTTGAATATTTTTTTAAACACTGAATATTCACCCATTAAGTCATCATCATGTAGCATGTAGTTCTCTGTGCAGACCCCAAGAACGTAAAGAAAAAAAAAAAGAATTAAATGGCTTCTGATTCATTATACTCAGCATTCTGGTACACTGGTAGAGGTATCCCACTTTAGAAAGACTTAGAATTAGCATACACATCTTCCCTGACTGCAGGGGTGATGGTATCTCTAAGACTGATAACACAGGGTGAAAGTAATTGTAATGAAAACATAAGTAATTGTAGTAGAAGATGATGAGTTCAGGTTTATGTGAAAAGAGGCCTAGAAGAAAAGATGTCACAATCTTTGTTGGGCTGTAGGTAGGCATTCTGTAAGTGAAATCAAGCAGTAACAGAAGGCAGGAGTATGAGCTAGAAGAGTAAGAGTTTTTCTGTATGTGTGTTAACGTGCCTCCTACCTTAGCCGAATGATCCATGACAGTGAGCTCTGACCAGCTAAGTAGCTAAGACCATTTATTAACATTCTGGTGAGATCCAGGGAATTAGGAAATGAGGAATCTGGTCCACTCTCTTGATGCCTTGGTCTTGTATATATCATTTGCATTTTTTGTATGTTGATCAAATAGCAAGACAGAGGTGACAGTAAATTTGAACCGCTCTGATTAGTCATTCTTGCTGAACTTGTAACCCAGACCTGCTTCCATGGTCTGGCCTTTCTTCTCATAGTTAAATTCCTAACTATAAGCAAAATCATGTAGAATATGGAGAACAGTAAGTTGAAGACAAAACTCTTTATTAAGTGCTATTTTTTCAGAACTTAGATATTAATATGTTTATGGGGGACCTTTGGTGGTCTCGGAGGTATGCCACTCAGATTCCCTTCAGGAGGGCTTGCTATAAGGAATGTAGCTGACTGACAATCTCCAGCTACAGTTCCTTTGGACCTGACACAGTGTTCCCACTGAGGTCTCCATGTGACTGCCTGCCATCCCCCACCGACAAGCCCCGTCATGCTCCCCCACTGCTCCTGAACAGGTGCACATGGTGAGTGTACTAGTGAGAGTCCATCTCTGCCTGAAGCACGATGGCTGTACACACACTCTTTGCTCAAGAACTTTCCACGGGCCTGGCTTTCTCAGGGCTGCCCTGCAGTTGGAGGCTCTTCTTACCCAATGAATCCTCCTTTTTCTTTCCTCTTTCATAAATGTCAGGCCTGCATGGCTTTACATACATTTACCACACCTAATCGTGTTTCAGGCTGCTTGATGCCTCACAGGCTTGTCTTCTCATCCATCACTTGCTGCTCAACAAATGTTATCTAAGCCTCTGCTCACAGGAGGAATCAAGCTGTGTCAGAATGTGCTCTCCATCATGAAAACAAAAGCAATGATGCTTCCTTAATCCTTATGGTTTTGTAATACACAAGTTCATCTGCAACCACAGATTATCTGTGACGAACAAGAGTAGGGATTTCAGAGACTGAATGAAAATCTTACTTGTGTGATGAAATTATCCACTTCCCTGTGTTTCTTACATATAGAGTGGGCTCAGCAAGACTCACAAACATTATTGGGAAGATTAAATGCCATGAAACATGTCAGAGCATACAGTAATTACTTACTAATATATGATACTTATACATATATGATACTTACAAATTAAGTATCAAACATTCCTCCTCTTCTCCAACCCTATGCTCTGCCCCATTCTCAGGCTTTTTTTAGTTCTTTGGACTTTAACTTAGCCTTTATTTAATTGTATTTTCAAAATATTCTGTACTAAGTAGACTCTGGAACACCATTCTCTTTTGAAAGTGCAAAAAGATTGATGTAGGACCAGAACCCAGGAGTCTGAATATCTGTCTTGCTCCCACAGACCTTATAAGAGCCAAGAAGTGCATATGGGAACCTTGGTTTTATCTTCACAGCAAGTTAATTCTGGAAGAGGCAGGCCAATTTTCCACAAAGAGTGAATTCTAATAACATCAGATGAGTACAAAATGGTGGCATCTTAGTGAGCCATATCTTTTTTCCTCTTTGTTGCTGTTGTTGCTGAAAAACATAATCCGAGGGTAGCTATTCTTTTCCCATTATTGATTTTTCTGCACTTTCATTATTTTGGATCAGGTAAATGCTGGTTTCTTTTGTTGGTTTACAGAAAAGACATATCAAACAGAGATTTACAGCTCCCGAAGAGACCAGCCTTAAAGATAATATTTCAATGGTGGTGAATAAAGAGACAAATATCTAATGGGTTAAAGCCAGACCTCCTTGTTTCATTTGATCAGAAAGCTCAGTGTTGGTATTGGTAATAACAGAGGCTTGAAATATTTATTTCAGAAAGCCTGTGTGAGGCTGATGTACTTTTATGTGGAAGAATGATAGAGTAAAAAGAACAGATGCTGTGGAATTACTCAGCCCTATCTTTGAATGTGTGCTACACCTTTTTTCCTTCTTTCTATTGTTTCTTTTTTTTTACTATGTGAGTTTTTTTAAATTCCATGGCCTCTGTATTTTACTTAAGAAAAAGTAGATGATTGTAGTGCCTCATTTCACAGTTTCTGTGTAGATTAAATAAGATGATATGTGTAAAATATGAAATACTCTACCAGATACAGAATAAGGACTTAAGCAAGTCTTTATCAATGGGCTACTGATTGTTTGAAAAACATACATTCATTCACTTATTCAACAAATATTTTCCAAACATTCCCTTCGTGTCAGATAACAATGCAGATACCAGAGTCCAGGGATAAAGAAGACAAAGACCTTGCTCACAAATAAATACTGAACAACAATACATGATACAAAAGAGTAAACACAGCAAGAGGTGATAGATTATAAGGTAGTCTTCTAGGTTGGGTTGTCAGGCGGTCGTTGTTGAGGACGTGGCATTTGAATCGAGCGGAATGACACAAGGAGGAGGCCGATCATGCAGAGTGAGAAGCAGAATGTTCCAGAGACAAGGGCAAGTGCAAGGCTGAGAGGCAGCAGTGTGCTTCAGATGTTTCACAATCAGACTGTGGTCTAAGTGAAGAGAGTGAAGACAGTGGTGGGAAATGAGGGGGAGACAGTTCATGGCAGGGTCACTGAAGGCTATACTAAAGAATTCATTCTAAATGTGATCAAACTCCCTTAGAGAATGTTGAGCAGAAGGCTATCCGACCTATCTTACACTTTAAGTTCTTGATTTGAGAACAACTATCGAGGGGCAGGAGTAAAGGCAGGGAGGCTGGTGAAGGCCGTCGCAGTAGCCTCAGCAAGAGGTGGATGTTTGGTCTGGTAGGACTGATGAAGGCTGGTAGAAATGGAGACAGTCTGGATAATTCTGAAAGGTAGATAAGAATGATCTGATAGATTATATGCATGTTTTGAGAGAACAGACATATTTAAAAGGATACAGAGGGGTGCCTGGGTGGCTTAGCAGGTTAAGTATCTGCCTTCGGCTCATGTCATGATCCCAAGGTCCTGGGATGGAGTCCCACAAGGGGCTCCCTGCTCAGTTGGGAGTCTTCTTCTCCCTCTCCCACTGCTAGTCCCCACCACTTATGTACTCTCTCGCTTGCTTGCTTGCTAGCTCTCTTATGCTCTATCTCTCAAGCAAATAAAATCTTTAAAAAAAAAAGAAAATGAAGCAGAAATTTTGTTTTCTGAACTCTGACATACATGCAAATGTTGAAAAACACTAGAGTGAAACTGATTCATTCATCACCCACCTTCCACTACTTGAAACCACAGCCAAGCCCAACACCCACTCCCTATGAATTACTTTGATGCAAACTCCAGACATCTCATTATCTGGAAATAATGTATTTCTAAAATATAATGACTCCTGAACTATTTTAACAATACCATAAAATTAACAATACTACCAAATTAACATAATACCACTAAATTAACAATAAAAATAATCAAATCTGGTTAGTGTTTACATTTGTCTAAATAGCATATGATTTATTTTTATAGTTTATTTAAATAAGGATCTCAAAAATACATACATTGCAATTTATTGATGTACCTGTTGAGTCTCTCTTGATCTAAGCTTATAATTATCTCTTTTCTTATCTTTCTCCCTCTCTTTACCTTTTCTTTTTCTGATTATAGCTCATTTTCAAATTATCCTGTAGATTAATAGGCACAGATTGAGTTTTTCCTTTTTATTAAATTTTTTTTTTGGCTAGGCTATTTCACAGATGGCTTGATTTATCACTATTAGGTGATAACCAATGTCTAGTTCTCCCTTTTTGTAACAGTAATAGTCATTAATTATATCTGTCAGATTCATTAACCTGAAAATTCAAATCCTGCCCCTCAGCAACCTTTGGTTACACAGAGGTACAGATAAATGTTTAAATTTTTCCTTTTATTGACTCCTAAATGTCCTCTAAAGGTGACCAATGAGGCTTATGTTTACTTGTTTGAATCATTAAGAACTTCCAGATTTAAAAACCCTTGATACTCAAATTGTCCTTTTACCAATAAGTTTCTTCAATTTGGTTCTCGAGTCATTTTCACACAAAATTTGGACTGCTTCCAATGTTCCTGGCATGACAAAATGAATCCAGGTTTACCAGGTACCCTTCCTGCTGCAGATTGGGAGTTTGCCATTTTTCCACAGAGTTTTAATTCTTTCTAATTGGAAATAATATTCAAAGAATACAATCCAGAATCTGAAGGTATCGCTGTCCCTGGATTTTTCATTACTCTTATGACTTTTTAGTAAGCAGGGCTAAAAGTATATGTAATTTTTTAAAAGATAAAAATACAATGAGGCTCGGGGCACCTGGGTGGCTCAGTTGGTTGAGTGACTGCCTTTGGCTCAGGTCATGATCCTAGAGACCCGGGATCGAGCCCCACATTGGGCTCCCTGCTTGGCAGGAAGCCTGCTTCTCCCTCTCTCACTCCCCCTGCTTGTGTTCCCTCTCTGGCTGTGTTTCTCTCTGTCAAATAAAATCTTAAAAAAAAATACAATGAGGCTCAACTGATACTTTTATTTCAAAGTCAAGGCAACAGAATTTTTCCTTAATTGGTTTTTTACTTTTTCTCCTTTTAGTCACTCCAAATTTGATTTTTAATAGTATCAGTGCAAACCTGATACCTCCCACTGCATATGTATATGGCTTGTGTGGATGCAGACACACAATAGCCTTAGAATAAAAGTACAACTATAATCTTCAAAGATATAATTAGCAAAAACAGTTTAAGGTATTTTTGCCTCTTCATCCTTAAGAAATATATAATGAAATAAGTGAGCTTAAAAGTCACATGGCATATTTCTCTGGGTATTGTATCCTACCAAGCAGACACAAGTTAGGTTCATTGGTTTAATTTCTCTTTTGAGTTTTACATATGGATTTTTTAAAAAAATTATTTCATCTTTATAACTCTGTCAAGGTTCGCATTCCTCATAGTAGCTATATTCTATAAAGTCTTCAGGAACACTGAATTAGAGAATATAAATCATTTCTCCTAAGGGAAGTACAGGGGCAGGTTCCTGTGAACCTCTGGTCACATTTTTTTTTGTAAACTGATCAATACATAATCTTGTTCTCTGTGTGATTCTGTTTAAAGACACCTTATTGTTGGTTCATTAACATTGAACTCATAGCCAATGCCAGTGTAACTCCTGCTTGAGTGAAGTTCATCTAACCCATAATATCTTCATAAGACACATCACAGTCTCCTTGCACGTCGGGTCATGGGACAGCCCTGCAGCACTAGGCTTGGGCCATTTTAAACCATGAAATCACAAACACAAAACTGAAGAAGCCAAAAATATGGCACAAAATAGATCACAAAAAGGACACTTGTTTCCAGTATGAGAGGCGAAATACGAAGGCAGAATGTCGCCTTGTTCTCATCAACTGAGAATGGGAGTCATCAACAACTCCAAGTTTTTGCTGTTCTGCCTACCTCAGGCAATGACTGAGAAAGTTTTCTCCAGGTTCATCATTAAAGCCAGTGACATTTACTGGGAAAAGGAATACTGGGGAGAGACAAAGATTTTGAATGAGACAACAGAACTTCACTCCCTATTTGTTAAGCTTCAAATGCTTAATTCATTTCCAGTTGGAATAGTCAGGTAGAATACTGAACCAATGGAAAAGTTAGTGCTGGGAGTAAAATTCTAGGCATCATCAGACAGACGATGTTATTTAAAGGTATAAGACTGGATTAAATTACTGGTAGAATGATTAAGAGGACTGAGAACTTGCATCTGAGACATTTTAACATTGAGGAGTTGAGAAGAGAAGAAAATTGAGTTGTGAATGCTTTAAACCTAAGTGAGAAAGAAATCAAAAGAGTATGTCATCTCAGGTGCTAAAGAAAGAAAATGTCAAAATAAACAACTGCCAGATGTTGTCAAAAACTTGAATTAGGTGAGACCTGTTAGTTCCTATTAGATTTGGTACCACAGAGATTATTGAGATCCTTGACAAGAAAGGATTCCGTGGTGTGAGGGCCTAAACATAATTTCTTTTATTGAAGTATTTTTTTAATAAAATAATGGGAATGAGCTAGCATTGGATATATAAATACCTTTAAAAGAATTGGGAATAGATCAAGAAAGCCAATTCCTTTGTAGATTAGAGATGCCAGAATTCAGTTTGTTGGTGGAGGGCTGACCTTCAAAAGGAGAATAAACTTTCATTAATGGAAGGAAGAAAGGCATATAGGAAGGAAGTAAATTTATATAAGTTGAGCAATTTGAACAATCATGTTTTTGTTTTACCTACATTCTAAGGAAATATGAAATCCTATTGTCTCCAGGAAATAAGAAACTTGAGTATAAGAAAGCAGTAAGAGAGGTTGGAAAAAAAAAAAGCAGAAGTAAATACACACCCAAGTGAATGGAAGAGTGGACTGACCAGAGGAATGTACTGAAGTCCCGCGTGGTGCTTAACAGTCAAACATTTGAAGTGAGACTGGTCATTCATTGTGCTATTTGTTTCCCTCAGATATTTTAAGCTGTTTGAGAATAACAAAGACTAAGTAAATAATTAGATTTGTCTAAAACTGGGGTTTTGTGAGGTAAACAGAAACAAGAGAGTATATCAATATAGTGGAAGATAAGCACAAATGAGTGGGTATATAAATAGATAATTGAATCTAAGGTAAATTAAAAAATGTGATGATATATGGAGTAATGGATGGCTAAAATTTATTGGAATGAAGATTCTGTTGGTATAAATGAGGTCACTTCGAGTAAGAGGATTTTGTGTTCATAACATAGGATTCTTTTCTTTAAGATTTTAGGTTTCTGGTCCAAGATGGAGACATAGGAAGACTGTGACCTCAACTCCTCCAAGGAACACATCAAATTATACATATTTATAAAGCAATGCCTCCTGAAGAACTGAGAGCTGACTAAACAGCTTCTGTACAACAAAAGATAGAGAACAGCAAAAGAAAAGGCAAAAGAAACAGCAACATGATAATGAGGAGAACCCCCACCCCTGATGCTGGGAACTTCAGTGGGGATGGAGTGTACTGAGGGACTGGGAGAAGATTCGTTTGTCCTCAGGCACAGAAAAAAAAATTGTGGTTTACAGAGCAACTAGTTTATTATAACTGAAGTCCTAGAATTCCACCCAATGGCAGAAGAGCTGTTGGAACTCTCTCTGGGTCAGAGGGACTGAATGAGAGGGTACACACACCCCTTTTACTTTGAGAGGCCAGATTCAAGCAGAGTACCGATGCCTTAGCCAGACTGATGCTTCAGTGAGCCCCAGGTTCCTAGCCTATACCATCCTTGGATGCTCTGGGACACAGGAAAAATGCTGTGGTTTAAGAGAGCAGCTAGCATTTCAGATTCAGCCCTAGAACTATGCTAAATGGTGGGGGAGCCGGTGGGACACTCTCTAGGTGGGAAGGCCTGACAGACAGGCTGCTTCCTGTTTCACCTTGAAAGCACGGACCAGGGCAGGGTCCAAGTGCCCTAACTGGCCTGATGCCTCAGTGGGTCCTGGACCCCAGCCCCCACCAGCCCTAGCTAGCCCACCATGGCAACCACAAAGCGGTACAACATGGACACCCTTGGTTAGCGTTCACTACAGCGCCAACCTTCACACCAAGGTAACACAAGTGCAAAGCAAAACTGTGGAACAATCCAGACACCCCAGCTTGCACCCATTTAAGCTTCCACTGTCCTGCCAGGGCAACCTTTGCACTGAAAGGCCCATAATATCTCAGCTTATACTCACTTCAGCTTCAGTTTTCCTGCCTGCCCTCTGTGCGCAGAGCCTCAGAACGTCTGGCTGCTACGCACTTGAGCTTTTGCTGTCCTGACAGGACACTCATTGCATGGAGACACCGGGGACCGCAGTGACTATGCCCACATCAGTTTTAACTGTCTTGCCACAGTGCCCACTGTGTGGTAAGCCCCAGCACCCCTTGCTTTGCTTCCACTTCAGGAATTAGAAAAAAAAAGCAAACAAAGCACAAGGTGAGCAGGAGGAGTGAAATAATATCAGAACAAAAATAAAAGACTTAGAGACTAAAAAATAATAGAAAAGATCAAGGAAACCAAAACTGTTTTTTTGGAAAAAGAAAATATAAACCCTTAGCCAGACACATAAAGTTCAAATATATAAAATCAGAAATGCAAGAGAAGTAACAACTAACACCACAGAAATACAAAGGATTATAAGAGAATACTATGAAAAATTCTATGTCAACAAATTGGACAACCTAGAAAAAATAGGTAAGTTCTTAGATACATATCATCTTCTAAAACTGAATCAGGAACAAAAACCAAATTTGAACCAATTAATCACTAGTAACGAAACAGAACTAATAATCAAAAAACTAGCAAACAAAAGAAGTCCAGGACTAGATGGATTCATAGGTAAATTCTACTGAACATTTAAAGAAGTGATACCTATTCTCCACAAACTATCCCAAAACATACTGAGGAAGTAAAACTTACAAATACATTCTCTGAGGACAGTATTACGTATTACTCTGATATCAAAACCAAAGATACCATAAAAAAAGAAAACTAGAGGTCAGTATCTCTGATGAAATAGAGGCAAAAATCCTCAATAATGTATTACCAAACTACATTCAACAATATATAAAAAAAAACATTCCCCTTGATCTAATGGGATTTCATTTATCAATGTCGACACATCGACAAAATGAAAGATAAAAGTTGTATGATTACCTCACTAGATGCAGAAAAAGCAATTGACAAAATTCAACATCTAATCACGATAAAAACTCTCAATGAACTGGGTTTAGAGGGAACATACTTCAACACAATAAAGGCCATATATTAAAAAAACCCACACTAGGATCATACTCAGTGGTGAAAATGCTGAGAGCTTTTCCTGTAGGATCAGAAATAGGACAAGGATGTCTGCTCTCACCACTTTTATTCAACATATTACTGCAAGTCCTAGCCACAGCAATTGGGCAAGAAAAAAAAAAAGAGGCATCTATATTGATAAGGAAGAAACCAAACTGTCACCATTTGTAGATGACATGATACTATATATGAAATACTAAAGACTCTACTAAAAAAACTACTACAACTAAAAAATGAATTAGTAAACTTCAGAATAAAAAATTAATACCCAGAAATTGGTAACATTTCTATATACTAATAATGAAGTTACAGAAAGAGAAATTGAGGAAATAGTTTCATTGACTATTATACCCAAAATAATAAAACACCTAGGAATCCACTTAACCAAGGAGGTGAAATATCTGTACCCTGAAAACTGCAGAATATTTGTGAAAGAAACTGAAGATGACACAAAAAATGGAAAGATATTCCATGCTTACAGAGCAGAATCAATCTTATTAAAAATATCTATACTACCCAAAGCAATCTACAGTTTTAAAACAACGCCTACTAAAATAGCAAGATTTTTTTTATAGAACAAGAACAAATAATCCTAAAATTTGTAGGCAAACCCAAAGTTCCCCAATAGATAAAGCAATCTAAAAAAACAAAAAAAAAAAACAAAAAAACAAAAACAAAAACAAAAAACCAAAAACAAAAACAAACAAATAAAACAGGCAGAGGTATTACAACCCTAGATTCTAAAGTATACTACAAAGCTGTGGTAATCAAGACAGTATGGTAGTGGCACAAAAATAAACACACAGATCAATAAGATAGGACAGAGGGTCCAGAAATAAACCTATACTTATACTGTCAATTAATCTATTAGAAAGGAGGCAAGAAAATGCACTGAGAAAAAGATAGTCTCTTCATAATTGGAAAAATAATGGGAAAACTGGACAGCAACATGCAAAAAAGTGAAATGGGACCACCTTCTAATACCATACAGAAAAATAAACTCAAACTCTTGCATACCTAAAAATGAGACCTGAAACCAAAAAAAAATCCTAGAAGAAAACATAGGCAATAAGTTCTCTGACATCAGGCATAGCAACATTTTCCTGGATATCTCCTAAGGCAAGTGAAACAAAAGCAAAAATACACTATTGGGACTATATCCAAATAAAAAGCTTTTGCACAATGAAGGAAAGCATCAACAAAACAAAAATGCAATCTACGGTATGGGAGAAGACATTTGCACATGACATGTCTGATAAGAGGTTAATATCCAAATGTAATAATACATTAAAAAATTATACAATACCCCAACGATACAGATGTAGTGAAAAGAAGGGCCATATGTACCCCAATGTTCATCGCAGCAATGGCCACAATTGCCAAACTGTGGAAAGAGCCAAGGTGCCCATCAACAGATGAATGGATAAAGAAGATGTGGTACATATATACAATGGAGTACTATGCCTCCATCAGAAAGGATAAATATCCAACTTTTGTAGCAACATGGACTGGACTGGAAGAGATTATGCTGAGTGAAATAAGCCAAGAAGAGAAAGTCAAGTATCACATGGTTTCACTTCCTTGTGGTGCATGAGGGGTAACCTGGAGGACAGTGGGAGAAGGAAAGTAAATGAGAAGTAGGGTAATTAAGGGAGAGAAACGAAACAACAGAGACTTTGGACACAGAAACAAACTGAGGGACTTGGAGGGAGGGGGGGGGAGGGATGGGAGAGCCTGGTGGTGGGTACTGGGGACACCTAAAGCGGGGAGCACTGGGTGTGGGGAATGGGGAATGAATCTTGGAACACTGGAAAATAAAAAACTTAAGTAACAATAAAAAAAATTATACAATACCCCCAAAACAATCCGATTAAAAAATGGACAGCAGACCTGAATAAACATTTCTTCAAAGAAGACATACAGATGGCTAACAGACACATGGAAAGATGCTCAACATCACTCATTACCAGGAAAGTGCAAGTCAAAACCACAATAAGCTATCATCTTATATCTGTCAGAATGGCTAAAATAAAAAAGATAAGAAATAACAAGTGTTGGTGAGGATATGGGTAAAAAGTACTCTTATGCACTGTTGGTGGGAATGTAAATTGGTAGAGCCACTGTGAAAAATGGTATGCAGGCTATTCAAAAGATTAAAAATCGAAATATATATGATCTGATAACTCCACTACTGAGTATTTACACTCCTCAAAAGAAAAATATTAATTCAAAAAGATACATTCACCTTATGTTTACTGTAGCATTATTTATAATAACTAAGATATGGGAAAAAACTTAGTGTCTATCAATTCATGATCAGTTAAGGAAAATGTGGTATGTATGGTGTACACACACACACACACACACACACACACACACACACACACACACAGGAATGTTATGGAGCCATAAAAAAGAATGAGATCTTGCCATTTGGACGATATGGATGGACCTGGAGGGTATTATGCTCAGTGAAATAAATGAGACTGAGAATAGCAAATACCAAAAGATTTCACTCATACATGGAATCTAAAAAAACAAAACAAATGAATAATCAAGCCAAAATCAGAATCAGACCTATAAATACAGAAAGCACACTGATGGTAGCTAGGGGGAAGGTGGTATGGGGATGAGCAGAACAGGTAAAGGAGAGTGGGATACAGGTTTCTAGTATAGATTGCCCTCGATATGTACAGACGTGCTTACAGGGAAGGCACATGGAAACACTTAAAGCAAAATTTCATTGCTGGAGACAATCACATAAGGAAAGTAGTGTCTCTGGGAGTGCATTCTGGAAGTGATTGGTATTTTTTATTTAAGTAAGAGTGTATGAATTTCTTAGTCTATGTTATAAAAGATGTGGGTCCTAAATGTGTGCTTTAGGAACAGAGGGTGTTAAAATACCAATTTTGAAAGAAATATACTAGAAAGTGAAATATACTTCAAATATAAGAAATGTTCAATTTTAAACAAGTTCCACAGACTCTAAGCTTAATTGTGTCGGTTACTAACATATTTGAGATTTATTTTTATTTGGTTATTCCTTAGTATTCTACTGAATTAAAAAAAATTAACAGGGGCATCTGCGTGGCTCAATTGGTTAAGCGTCTGCCTTCTTCTCAACTCCTGATTTCAGGGTCCTGGGATGGAGCCCCACATCAAGCTCCCTGCTCAGCAGCGAGTCTGCTTCTCCCTTGCTTCTGCCCTCACCCCTTCCCATTTTCTGCCTCTGTCTCTCTCTCGCTCATCTCTCTCTTAAATAAACAAAATCTATTAAAAAATTTAAAAGAATTTAAAAATAACAATTCATAACCTGAATGAGATAAACTAAAGGTATTTATTTTTTCACAGATTAGGGTCAGAATAGAAAAGAAGCGGTGACAATGATTTTTAGGCCATGGAGGTGATGGTAATGGCACTAAAATCAAGGAAACCCAAAAGAGATGATGAAACAGAGGGAGAAGTGTTGGAGCCATTTGCTCCAAGACTAATTTAGCTATCCATATTTTACTTTTTTTTCGTCGCGTTTTACTTTTATTAAGTAATACACCTTGGGACGCCTGGGTGGCTCAGTTGGTTAAGCGACTGCCTTCGGCTCAGGTCATGATCCCGGAGACCCGGGATCGAGTCCCACATCGGGCTCCCTGCTCGGCAGGAAGCCTGCTTCTCCCTCTCTCACTCCCCCTGCTTGTGTTCCCTCTCTGGCTGTGTTTCTCTCTGTCAAATAAATAAAATCTTAAAAAAAAAAA
>PITA01001566.1:77466-160030 GCA_004023965.1 Spilogale gracilis | reverse complement strand
AATACACCTTTCCCTTACATTGATGAGTCTAAGATTTATAGAATATAAAATATTTGAAATAAATTCTATAGATAAATGGAAGAAACAGCCTCTTTAGAAATTAGTGACGTCACTTAATTAACCTGTTTTTATTCAGGCCCTTTTACATGGCAGGGATTACGCCAGGTGCCAAGAAAACAAAACAAAATGAAAACCTTTCCTCAACTACAAACCTTTAAAGACTCTTTAAGATAAATTGCCATTTTGTATAAGATAGCGCAATGCACATTATACTCCTCTTGGTGACCTCTCCCTTACAGTAGATTGATAAAATGAATGCTTATTGTAGTGAGCTCAGAGTTAAAATTACTTAGGAGATGTTGCCGTAGTCATCAACTACTTCTCTATTTCAACACTAGTTCAAGCACATGCCTTTCTCTCCTCATGCTGGTACTATTTCTAAAGTAGGAACACTTTAATTTGGAAGACGGATATCAAATAATTTCTTATATATTATATAATTTATATACGATAAAATATAAATTTACACAGACAGACATATTTACATATATAGATACCATACAACATTGCCAAGTTAAAAGGATCAAGAGGCAGACATGGGATTTAAAGAAAGGTAAAAAGAAAAGTCTTGGGATTGTTAGCCACTGGAGGTCTATTTCTTTCACCGACACTTGGGATGTTCCCTCTGATGTGGATGGATGCAGTTGTAGCTTTCTGCCATCTATAATTTAGTTGGCAGTAATTCTACCCTAGCAGAGGGCACATGATTGCTACTTATCCAGCAGACACAAAGGGAATGTGATATATAATTTCATGTTCATGCTACTTCTTCATTACTATATTTTTATAAATCATTTATTCTTTCTGCTTTATGTTAAACTGTAGGTACTTGAGACTGGCATGATATGTTTTACTCTAAACTATCATCAAAGTACTCAGAGAAATCAACTAAAAATAATAGTCATAATAGTAATGATAAATTGAGAAGCTGATATTTAATGGGTGGTTATTACTATTTGCCAGACACTGTGTAAAGCACTTTGCATCTATCACTCATGTAAATACAGCAACCTATAAAATATCCATTAGCCTTGCCATTTTATGAAGAAACTGAAGGTTAGGCAAAGAGTAAGCCCAAAACCACTTAGTAGTATGCTGTAGATTAGAGATTGGCTTTCTATTGCTGTGTTAGGGAGTAAATTATGTCTCCATGTTGTATTTTATGTTTCTGTACAAGGATTAAGAGTAGACTGACAGGAGAATAAAAATTGCAGCACATAGTTATCTATTCACGTAACTGTTTAAATCTCAATAAGGAAGAAATAGGACATAAATGATTTTTTTAAAAATGTGACATCGATCAACATTCTATGATGATTTTTTTTAAGCCAGGCAGTAGCACCTCAAAATATTAAGGCATTTATATCAGAACTTTAGGATGTTATAGAGGTCAGCATAAAAAGAATATTAATTAGTAAATCAGTAAATTACTTTTGAAAAGCCCTAGATAGGCAGAGAATATTTCTGAAAGACTTTAAATGATAAAATGCCTAGCAATTGGAAGCACCGATCAAATTGTTGTTGAAGACAGCCATCATATGTGTATTTTCTCCTCAGTACTCAAAATGAACATCAAAAATTAAAATTACTGTATTTCCATAGGGAAATGAAAACATGAATTAAAGCTCAGCAGCAGGATTAAATCAAATTTTATAATGTTGTGGCAAAATTGCAGTTTGCTCTGCATAATTTTACAGCTTAGATTCTCTAATTTTTTCCTTTTTTTTTCTTTCCCTCAGCAAGGCAGATATATTTTCCTTTTATCCTCAGCTGCAAATTCTGAGATTGAAACTTTTTTCTTATATATTCATGTGTACTTCGCAGTCAATAACAGTCTTCCAGCTAAAAATAGTTTCTCTAGAACATAGCCTAGATGAAATATTATGAAGCATACTAATTTTGGAGGTTGCTTGATAGTACAAGAAGGCAAGAAAAATACTCTATGAGAGAGGTAAGAATGAATTTTCAGTTAGGCCACTGAATAATGTTATATTAGCGTTCTGAACACTGTTCAAACTGTTTTGTTTAGTAATTATAGAAAGCTGGTATGTATCCATGAGAGATTCAAAGTCAGGATCCATGCTCTGGATTACAAATCACTTTATTAAGGTCTATGAACACTCATAATATATCTCCTCATGTACTCATAATGTATTTTAATCTGTTTGCCTCACTTCTGCGATAGACTGAGTCCCTAGAAAATATAAGCATAGAGAAACCGATAGGAGTCAAAGAATCCTAAACACATACTCCATGACTGGCATAAAATAGATGATAAATATAAATTTGGTTTTCAATGGATGATAGCACATATAAGATAATAAATTTGGTCCATACATTGATACTCTTTGGGCTATATTTCTTCAATAGATAATCAAAGTATTGCTGTTCTAGATGATGACAGTCTTTTCAATTGAAACACAATTATTAGGATGGTCCATGTTAAGTTAAATTATTTTAGAAATAGAATTTACATTTTTTATTATTATGAAGATAAAATATGTTTAAGATTAATATTTGAAAATATAATGGAAGCATAAGATAATTAAAAAATTGATAATCACTCCTAATATTTTAGAACGTTTCAAATATATATAATGAAAATATATAATAAAGTGTGTATATATAGACACACACACACACACCACCACACACACACACACACACACACACACACACACACTACACACTAAATTAGAATCTTTCACCTCACTCTCCTTTCTTCTTACCAACATTCACTGACTTGCCAGGCTACTATCTAATCTTTCTTACACTTAGGGTAGTCATCATCATCTAGTCAAATAGTCTCCACTGCAAATGAAATTTTACTCTAAGTATATATACATTTATATCTTATATATATTTTATATGTAGTCCAAATGTGTATATTCATTTATATATATTCTAAATATGTATTTCTATTTTTGGAATAAAATTAATGATATAGAATATCTATTTATCTATCATCTATCTACCATTTACCTACGGTAAAATCTGAATTGCAGTGAGTACTATCTGGTTAAGTGAATGACCACTGCCCTAAGTGAAACAGATATTAAAATTGACTAGTAGATTACTATAAGCTAGTAAGACAGATTTAGTGATCCTGGAAGGCCTTGGGTTCTTGGGGGTATAAGAAGGATGAATGAATCAACAAGAGAAGAATCTTTAGATATATCAGAAATAAGGCATTGACTAAGAACAAATTTGGGATGTGTTACTACAAAATGAAATTTGTTATTCAGAATGTTGGGGTCACTATCATGATGTAAATCTAAAGATTTTTCAAGTTTTGTTTCAGAATATAAAGAACTCTCAAGACTCTATCAAAAACCTTATGAACATCCTCTAGATTCAGTTTCTCCCAGTAACAAAATACTGAACTCTTTTAATGTGTGAGGTCAAAATTATGTTATGTTTAGAGTGTGGCATGGATTAAAACAATGGGTTGTCATAAGCATTTCGTCTTTACTGGATAACTGGCACTATTCTTGAAATATAAGCTGGGTTCTGGACACCTCGTGATCAAAAGATAAAGTTAAAACTCATTGGAAATTCAGAGAAGATTTTTAAAAATCATGATTAATGGACTGGATGAAATGGCTTATGGAGACATAGTGAAAAACAAATGACTAAAAGCATGGTTTAGAATTTATGAAAAATGTGTGAATCTCAAGTTTCTCACGTAAAGAGAGTTTTTTGATGTGTGTGTGTGTTTTTTTTAATTTAATCGCTTCCATACGCATAAGGGAAAAGTTGTTATCTGAGCCAGAGGTCTCAGTGTATTGCAAACACATGCATTATTTTAAAAATGCAAACCAAGTAAAAGCAGAAGAAATTTCCAGGCCTGAGGAAAGGGATTATGCTCAGAAACTTTGCTGAATGTGAAAAAAAAATTGAAATTATTTACAAATCAATTATGCAAGTTGTCATTCTTTAAAAAACATTAGCGATGTCATATCTCAAGAAATTATTTACCAAGGACCATAAAAGGAATTGACAAGGAAGACAATTGCTACAACTTCCCTCAACATTAACATGAGCATCAGATCACCTAATTAGAGTTCTCTGAACTCATTTCCATAGTCTGTGAACAATACCAGAATCTCTGGGTGCCTGGGTGGCTCAGTTGGTTGGGCGACTGCCTTCGGCTCAGGTCATGATCCTGGAGACCTGGGATCGAGCCCCACATCGGGCAGGGAGCCTGCTTCTCCCTCTCTCACTCCCCCTGCTTGTGTTCCCTCTCTGGCTGTGTTTCTCTCTGTCAAATAAATAAAATCTTAAAAAAAAAAATACCAGAATCTCCTCCCTAAGATACTATTTGCAAATCCACTGTACAAACTGTTAACCATCATGAAGAGTGGGTTACCATGAAGAGTCTCTAAGAGAGGTGATAGGGCCACTGTAAATAGACTCTGATTAATACTAAGCACTTTTCAGAGTGGAGGAATTTGAATGAAATGGGGTAGACAGCTATGTTGTGATGGTCTTTGAGAAGGAAAGTGATGAAGAAGATAAAAATTCGTTGAGTACCTACCATATGCAAATCATGGTGTTGGTGCCTCATATAAGATTTTATTTAAATTTCATAATAACCTGGTACATACATTATATCACCTACATTAATCAAAGAGAAAGCTGAGGCTTAGTATTATATGAACTGATACACATACATTTACATATGGGATTCCCATGAGTTAGTAAGGAATTTAGGTGTGAAATTAAACTCATCTCAGTTTGACCAGCAAGTGAGTACACAGATCTGTCTGATTCTAAACACAGCAGTATTCTCAATAAACTTAGCAAAATTGATATATCTCCAAAAATCTCTATCATCACCATTATACCAAGTTAGAATGATTTCAACTAATTACCTTTCAGGTTAAGCAATTAAAAGTTTTCCTTTCTTTCTTTCTTTCTTTCTTTCTTTCTTTCTTTCTTTCTTTCTTTCTTTCTTTCTTTCTTTCCTTCCTTCCTTCCTTCCTTCCTTCCTTCCTTCTTTCTTTCTTTCTTTCTTTCTTTCTTTCTTTTCAAAATTTAATCTTAAGACATGTCAAACTATTAATGCACTTAGTGATAAAAAAAAGATATTTAAGCATTTCATAGATGGACAGAAGCAAGGTAGGTGCTCTTTTCCTCCTCAGTGTTTAAATCTTCAATCAGGAAAATAAGAAATCCCTTTCAAGTATCAACATTTTACTTTTCCCAGAAATACTTTGCTTTCAAAAAACATGAAAAAGCTGGGAGTGAAATGAAATCAGTTTCTTACTGTACAATATAAAATATCCTGGTTCGGATATGCACGATCTGGTGCAGAAATCAGGTATTGAGGATGGCCTCCGTCTCTCTTCATTAGTAGTCTATTTCCTTTGTGTTGAACTCTCTCTTTCTCTCTCTCAGACTCTAATGAAATAAATCTCTGCTAGAGATGGATCTTTTGTGTTTCCTCCAAAAACTCCTATACTGAAACCTTAACCCCCAATATGATGATAATAGGAAGTAGCACCTTTGGAAGGTAATTAGGTTTAGATGAGCTTATGAAGGTGAGATCCTCATGAGGAGGTTGGTGTCCTTATGGGAGGAAACCAGAGACCTTGCCTTCTGTCTCTGTACTGAGAGAGAAGGCAGGAAGAAGGCGGCCGTCTGTAAGAGCTGTCCCAAGAACTGAATCAACCAGCATCTTGTTCTTGGTCTTTCCATCCTCCAGAACTAGGGGAAATAAACGTCTGCTGTTTAAGCTGCCCAGTCTGTGGTACCCTGTTTGAACATCTCTAGGTGACTAAGATTATTCCCTACCATACATCCAGGCTTACCTGGTCCCTAAATTTTACTATCTCGGAGGGAGAGAGACTCTCCCCCAGTGATCATATATGACTATGTAAAGGGACTTGCACTTGCCTTCCCGGGGTCTCCTGCCTATTTCTGTGATGGTAGAGGCAGAGGCTCTTGAAGAGGTGAAAAGAAATAGTGAAATAACATGCTCAAGACACTGCCTCACAAGTGATGTGCTCAGCCAATGTTAATTCTCCGTATTAATTGTTACATTTTACATGAGACTTGCCCTGCAGAGAGGCCGGTCTTAAGAAAGTCATTTGGACAAGGGTCTTCTCCTATCATTTTTTGGGGTCACTCAAAGATAATCATAAGTTTCAAGAAGAAGCAGAATCCATATCAGAACAGAAAAGAAATTGCTCCATTTTATTGTTTTTTATTAAATAGTCTCTATATTCAATGTGGGGCTTGAACTTATGACCCCAAGATCAAGTTATTCTAGAATACCTAGTGACTACTGATTTATACTTCTTTTTAAGAAATGAAGAACTCTTATGAGAAAAAAAATTTGCCATGCTGATTTACTGGAAATACATTAAATGACAAAATACTAAAAATTAGTATTTACAACTTCTTAGTCAAAATATAATTTTAAAACAGTGGAAAATATACAATGTAAACCAGACAATTTACTTCTTACTTACAACTTCTTAGTCAAAATATAATTTTTAAAATAGCAGAAAATGTACAACGTGAGGCAGACAATTTACTTACAGTAAATATTTTAAGGTTGGCAGGCCATATGGTCCCTGTCATTGCAATGTGAAGCAGGCATAGAAAATACATAAATGAATGGATGTGGTTATGTTCCAATGAAACATTTTTATAAGTTTTAGCAGTAGGCTATATTTTGCCCCTGGGTCATAGCAAGCTGACCTTGCTACTAACAGTAATGTTTCTTACACATATACGGTTCCAGATTATTGGAAGTAACTCCATAGAATCTCAATGTGGGGTTCGTTTATGCTGTTCATAATCTATTTCTTTCAGGCCCATGGTAGGTAGGTCATATCCCCCAACTCCTTTTGAAATTAAGCACAGCCAATGTGTCTAGCTTTAGGGGAAAAAATGTGAGTAAGGTTGCCAATGTGTTCCTTCTCCAGAGAAATACAAGAAGCCAATGCATAGGTTACTGCCCTAGTGCCTTGGGAGGCATGTGTTGAGATTCTTTTCCTAATTGTTATGATGAACAGAATCTTCCTGGTGCCTTTCATTGGGCACATAGTGTATATGTGAAATATAATTTAATTATTTTAAATGACTAGGGTTATTGTTTTCTTTTTGCAGCATAGTCTAGCCTATCCTAAATGATATTGCTAATTCTACTGGCCCACAGGTTGAAAATCCCTAATTTTACCTCAGTAAATGGAGTTTCTTAGAAGAAATGGATATGCATCCTTAATTTTTTAAGTGTATTAATCAAAACCCTTGCAGGCAAATAAAACAGAACTAATTTGAACCAAATTGAACTAGCTTACGGGGAGGTTTTTAAGAGTACTGGAATATCTCATATCCAGCAAGCCTTCTTTCATTATGTCAGATACCATTCTAGGTGCTGGGTAAACACTGTTGAACAAAATATTTAATAGCATATTAGACAGTAAGAGATACCATGCAGAAAATAAACATGGAAAATAGAAGAGGACGTTATGGAATGTGGTAATTGAAGGAGTATCTGTCCCATCCAACTATGGGAAAAACTAGAATGTGGCTGCATCTCACTACGAATACAATCAGCAAGTATGTGCATGCCCAAGCACACGGACTCTCTCCCAATCTCTTCTCTCTCTCTTTCTTTTTTGTTTCTGTTTCTCTTTATACACTGGCTTCATAGTCTCTCACTGTAGGCCAGCTGCTCCCCAGGGCAGGATCATGGCTCCTAAGAGCTGT
This sequence comes from Spilogale gracilis, assembly GCA_004023965.1. NCBI lineage: Eukaryota > Metazoa > Chordata > Mammalia > Carnivora > Mephitidae > Spilogale > Spilogale gracilis. Next base: position 152,248 of record PITA01001566.1, on the reverse strand, counting down.
CAATCTCACCTCACTGAGCCTGCACCACCAGACAGGGACAGAAATTCATTCTCAACCTCAGTTTCAGAAATCCTTGGGAAGAATTCTGTCCCACCTGGATCAGTTGCTTATCCTCAGGTTGACTGTGGTTAGTGACTGGGATAAAATAAAAACATGCTAGCATCCACAGTGAGCGTGTGTATTGAGGGAGTGAGAGACCAGTTTCCCACAGGTTAAGGCCAATATCATGAGTATCCACTAACATACACTGACATTAATTCTTTTATATTGATGTAATTAAACTATCTCTCATTCTACTGTGAAGGCTTTGTAGGTCTTGACTAATACTTTGATATTCCTCAACATGACAGAAATTCCTCAAGGGACTGTTTTCACCATATATATATCTTTGTTGGAGACTACTTGACAATATGAGTTAAGATTCTGTTGCCTGGGATGGGGAAACCCAGGCAAGCATCCTCTTTACAGAATTTTACTTTAACAAAGGGTATCTCTATATGGCTATGGCAATACTAGATTATTTGAAGGAGCACACTTTTCAGTTTCTTAAATACACCTGGATAAGTAGAATCTGCCTTCAAAGTTGTGCTGTGTAGGCCTTAGAGTCTCTTCTCGACACGGAGATTCAGTGTCTAGTATTTCTGGCACATCCACAATATTCTATTTACATGTATTTATTAAAAAAAAACTAAGAAAAAAATAGATTTCATGGATTAAATATTTTTCTAAAAGATTTATTGAGAGGAAAAATCCTGAAAGCATTAATTTTTTTCTTTTTTTTGCTAAGTGTTGAGATATTAGTGAAATAAAGAAAGTTAGGAGTAAAAACAACTCCTGAACCAATCTCAGATTTCTCCTTGAATGTGTAAACAGAAGAAAAAGCTGGTGAACAAACATGATACATACGTGGGCCCGACTGTAGTAATACTGGGTAAGCTAACAAACCCTGTCAACGGGACACATATTTGGGGTATGCAGGCAGAAGTCCTGGAAAATATTCATTGGGCAATTCTATCAAGCCCACAAGCAGACATCTGTCTGTTTTTTAAATCAGCAAAGAAAGGGCAGTTAGCATTATATATGGAAATGGAATTCTCAATAGAGATGTGTGAGTACAATCAATACTCATAATTAGGAGAGAGCACTTCAGACGGCTGCGTGGAGTCTGACGCAGTTCCTAATGATCACAGAGCACCGAGGCAGCCGCCAAAGTTTCCTATTCCTTACGGACAGGCAAACTCAGAAGCATTGAACATGAGACTGAGCTATGTTTCTGAAATTCTTAAAAGCTCGCAGATCCTTTTCAAAGGGAGAGACTCTCCTAAAGAGAGATTCTACTTTGGTAAAATAAATAGACAATTTCTACTTGCTCCAGTATATTGTTGAAACTGCAAATCTCTTGGAAACAACATTGAGTAGTATTCAGGAAGAGAGAATGGGATTCTAGAGAGTGAGACGGTGGCAGGTACACCAGAAATGAAGGTCCTACAGAAGAGGCATCACTGGACTGTGTACTATATGCTTTTCAGACACTGATTCAAGAAATGCATTAAATAATAATTACAATTTACTTACATTTCTATAAAATTGGGTGTTGGATCTCATGACTTGAGAATTACTCAAAAAATTACTCAAAGCATTACTCAGAAATATCTCTCTGAGCCTTCCCACCTGCTACATGCCCTCCTCTCTTCTCTGCAGGCAAACAACACAAACTGTCAACTAATAAATAACCCAATTTATTTGAAATGTGCCATATATAGTATGCATCCTGAAATATATTTTCCAAAAGATCGTAAGGAATAGGCCATCAAAAAGATTTTTTTTTAAAAAAGAGATTTCATTTATTTATTTGAGAGTAAGAAAGTGAGAAAGCATTAGCGGGGGGAGGGGCAGAAGGAGAGGGAGAAACAGAAGGCACTGAACCTGACATGGGGCTCGATCCCAGAACCCTAAGACCATGATCTGAGTGAAAGGAAGATGCTTAACCCACTGAGCCACCCAGGTGGCCCATCACAAAAATGCTTCTTAACTAAGATTCTCTACCGATTCTGATTTACAAGTATGTTCATGTTCCTTTTCAAAGGGCTCCTGTTTTTCTTAGTTTATTTTTATTTCTTACCTTTTTTTTTTTAATGGACCACCCAATGGGAAGAGACTTGGATTTACATCCACCATACAGTCTTACGTTTCAGTTGTTTACATAAATGTGGCAAACTCAATTTATTTTTTAAAAAATATTTTTCCATCAAGAGAAGAGTTTGAATTCGAGTAATCAAGTATATAGTAATAAGAATACAATATAACTGAAATAAACAAAAAAGTCTATATGTTCTGAGCTTCATTACGAGAGTGATTTATATATAAATGAACAAAAAATCCTGGAGTTTGGTAAATAAGCAATATAAACTCAGGATTGTGTTAGAGATAAAATTAAAACACTACCAAAGCCAGCAATGATAAAAACAGGGATGGGAATAGCTTTCTCTCATAAACAACTATAAAAATAGCAATATGGAAAACAAATCATTTCATAAATTAGACAAGGCTTATAAACCTGCAGTTCCTTAAAGAAGGGAATAAATGGCACATGTCCCACCATCAACCTAGTTTTCTGCTTGAAGACAATTCCTTGTCAGTGGGACAGGGAAGTTGTGCCCAAATAAAGCACAATAGGAATGAAGAATGGGAGGAGACAGATATTGCAGTCTGGAGTGCTTAGTGGGTCATTCCAGTTATTCAAACAATCGGTCCATTACATGTAAGTTTTTTCAAATTTTAGGGCATGGAGTTGTTCATAATAAACCCTTATTACCATTTTAATGTTCACGGGGTCAGTAGTGATAACCCTTTTTCATTTCTGATATTGGTAGTTTGTGTCCATTGTTTTCCATCTTGAATAGTCTAGCTAGAAATTTATCAATTTTATCAATCTGCTCAAAGAAAGAGATATGGTTTCATTGACTTTTTAAAAAATTTTTTTCTTTCTTCAATTTCACTGATTTCTACTTTGTTTTTTTTATTTTCTTGTGTATGTTTTACCTTAAATGCTCTCCTAGAGTCATTAGGTAAACAGATGAATGGTTTTAAATCTGTTTCTTTTCTAATGTATACGTTTAACACTATATACTTCATGTAATTACTGATTTTGCCACATCCCCATACATTATGATAAGTGCTATTTTCATTTTCATTTGGTCAAGATATTTTCAAATTTTTCTTGAGACTTCTTTTTTGACCACTTGTTATTTAGAAGTGTGTTGTTTCATCTCCAAATGCTGGATATTCCCCCAATATCTTCCTCATATTGGTTTCTAGGTTAATTCTATTGTGCTCAGAGCATATACCAGGTATGATTTTATTTTTTCTGTTTAAAATTTGTTTTATGGCCCAGAATGTGCTTTTTCTTAGTCAGTGTTCTGTGTGTGAGCTTAAGAAGATATGTTTGTTGTTATTAGATGGAATATTCCATAAATGTCAATTGGCCAGTCAGGTCACCAAATACCCTTACTTATTTTTAGCTTGTTTAATCTATTCATTACTGAAATAAAGGTGTTGAATTCCCCAACAAACTAGTGGATTTGCCTATTTCTCCTTGCAGCTCTATCAGGATTGTGTTAGAAATAAAATTAAAATGCTACCAAAGCCAGCCATGATAAAAACAGGAATGGGAACAACTATAAAAATATCAGTTCCTTCTTCAAATATTTTCCCCCTCTTATTAGGTGCAGGCATATTTAATTTTTTTTTTTTTAGTCCCTGGAAAATTAACTTCTTCATTATTTTGTAATGCCCTTTTCTTTCCTTCATAATTTTCCTTGAAAACTATTCTGAAAACTCTTCTGTGTAAAATTCATATAGCTACTTCAGTTTTCCTATGATTAATGTTAACATGATATATATTTCTCCTTATCTTTATTTTTAACTTATTTATATATTTAAAGACAATTTCTCCTAGACAACATGTGCTTAGGTCTTTTTTTTTTTTTTTTTTTTTAAAGACCGACTCTGTCGGTGTCTGTTTTTTAATTGGTGTATTTAGACCATCCACATTTATGTTCATTATTGGTTATATTGCCCCTACCATGTCCGCTCCTTACTTTGTCACTTCTTTTTCTGCCTTCTAGGGTTTTAATTGAGCATTTTATATGGTACAATTTTATCTCTTCTCATAGAATACCCAGACTACTTTTTGAAATTTTTAATGATTCCCATAATGTTTGCAATGCACATTTTTAACTAATTTAAGTCTACCTTCAAATAACATAATAGTTTAGGTATATAGGTACTCTATAAGAGAGCATGCTTAATTCCTCCCTCTCATCCTGAATGGCATTGCTGCCATTTATCTGTGTGCTGTAATTAGTGTTATTACTTTAATACATATTTATTTATTTTTATTATTTATTTATTTATTGTTATGTTAGTCACCATACAGTACATCCTTAGTTTTTGATGTAGGGTTCCAAGATTGTTTGTGTAAAAATATGAAAACTATATCTTACTATCGTTATTTATTTGTTAACTCTTTTCTTTATGTAGAACCAAAGTTATGACCTGTATTGCTTTGTCTCTAAAGAATTCCACTGAAATTTTTTTTTTTTTGCAAGGCAGGATTGCTGGGGATACATTCCCTTAGATTTTGTTTCTCTGAGAAAATCTTCATATTCTCACAGTTTAGAAGGATAACTTAGCTAGATATAGAATTCTAGATTTTTTTCTTTCAAAATTTAAGCATTTTCCTCCAGTTTTTTTTACTGCTTACATGGTCTGATGATAAATCTTACTGGCATCATTATCCCTGTTCCTCCATAGTAAGGTAGAGTTTTAATCTGGCTACTTTCTAGGTTTTCTGTGTTTGTTTTTCTATACTTTTAATATGATATGCACAGGTATAAATTTTCGGTATTTATCCTGTTTGGTATTCTCTGCAGTTTCTAAATATTTGGTTTGGTGTTTCTCATTAATTTTGGAAAATCCCCCATCATTATTTCAAATAGTTCTTCAGTTCTTTATTTCTTCTCTTTCTGTAAAAATATTATACATTTTGAAATTGATCTACAAATATTGGGTATTCTGTTCTGGTTTTGTTGGCTTGTTTTTCTCTTGTCAGAGATGTTCCAACCATGTGTCTGTTGGTCACTTGGATGTCTTCTTTGGAGAAATATCTGTTAATGTCTTCTGCCTATTTCAGGATTGGATTATTCGTTCTTTGGGTATTGAGTTTGATAAGTTCTTTCTAGATTTTGGACACTAGCCCTTTATCTGATATGTCATTTTTAAATATCTTCTTCCATTCTGTCAGTTGTCTTTTGGTTTTGTTGACTAATTCTTTTGTTGTGCAAAAGCTTTTGATCTTGATGTAATCCCAATAGTTCATTTTTTTTCCTTGCTTCCCTTGCCTTTGGGGATGTTTCTAGGAAGAATTTGCTGTGGCTGAGGTTGAAGAGGATGCTGCCTGTGTTTTCCTCAAGGATTTTGATGGATTCCTGTCTCACACTGAGGTATTTTATCCATTTTGAGTCTATTTTTGTGTGTGGTGTAAGGGAATGGTTCAGCTTCATTCTTTTGCATGTGGCTGTCCAGTGTTCCCAACACCATTTGTTGAAGAGACTGTTTTTTTTCCACTAGACATTCTTTCCTGGTTTGTTGAAGATTAGTTGACCATAGAGTTGAGGGTCCATTTCTGGGCTCTCCATTCTGTTCCATTGATCTATGTGTCTGTTTTTGTGCTAGTACCATACTGTCTTGATGATTACAGCTTTGTAATAGACTTGAGGTCTGGAATTTTGATGCCACCAACTTTGGTTTTCTTTTTCAATATTCCTCTGGCTATTCAGGGTCTTTCTGGTTCCTTGTAATTTTTAGGACTATTTCCTCCATTTCTTTGAAAAAAATTGATGGTATTTTGATAGGGACTGCATTGAATGTGTAGATTGCTTTAGGTACCATAGACATTTTCACAATATTTTTTCTTACAATGCATGATCATGGAAATTTTTTCCATTTCTTTGTGTCTTCCTCAATTTCTTTCATGAATACTTTATAGTTTTCTGAGTACAGATTCTTTGCCTCTTTGATTAGTTTTATTCCCAGGTATCTTATGGTTCTGGGTGTAATTGTAAATGGGACTGACTCCTTAATTTCTCTTTCTATAGCTGTAACTGCCAGAGACTTCAAATTCTTTAGAATTCTCCAAATTCTCTGTTTTTATCTTCCCCCATGTCTTGAGAATTCCTTACAAAATTCTCTTAAGCAAAGTTTGTGTCTTTGTGATCTTTTAGCTATAATGCCATTATTTTACTAGTGTTCTATTGGTGTGATGTTTAGGTGGAGGAAAGGGACAGCATTCTACAATCTTATGATTAAATATCAGTTTTTTTAAAAGGTTTTATTTATTTATTTGACAGAGAGAAACACAGCTAGAGAGGAAAGACAAGCAGGGGGAGTGAGAGAGGGAGAAGCAGGTTTCCTGTCAAGTAGGGGACCTGATGCAGGGCTTGATCTCAGGACTCCAGGATCATGACCTGACCTAAAGGCAGATGCTTAATTAATGAGCCACCCAGGTGCCACTAAATCTCAGTCTTTTAACGGGTTTGTGTCTCTGTGTTATAATCTTCACAAGTGTCTAATCTTTTTCCCACTCTTAGATTAGACAGAAAAGATGGAGTGATAGAGGGACAGAAGTACCCTTTATCCAGGTCAGAAAAGACCCTGGAGATAGGTCTTTGTATGGAGAAAGCTGTGGAAATCTTTCACAAGGTCTTCTCTTTCCTTCTCCCCGCCACAGTCAGGAAGGCATGTTTTAGACTCTTCACCATAACCATTTGATGGGGTTCATGGAGATAAAGTCCTGATAACTTGTGAAATACCTATTAGACTGTGGCTCCAGGAGTTTTTCATTCTCAAGATAGTTCATGTAATCCCCCAGAACCTCATGAAAATTGCCATTTATGTGTCCCTCCTGGTTTTTGACTCGAGTGTCTTCTCTAGCTAAGCAGGATTTGCATGTTTCTCCAGATTTGGGCAGGGGTGCTCAGAACTTCCAGTTTCTCTAATCGTTCCAAAAAAAGTCAGTGGTTTTCAGTCTGTCATGCTTTCTCTGGTAAAAATGGGAGTGATGATGTCAAAACTCTTCACATGTTAGAGCTAAAGCCAGCAGTCTATATGTTGACTTTTTGCTTTCAAAACAAGACCACTGGAGTGTAGACTTTTTGCATTCCTAATTCATAATGTCAAAGTATACTTGACCAACTAGCAGAAAAACACATGTCATTGGTGTTGTGTGGAATGAATATATTATTATTATTATTATTATTATTATTATTATTATTATTATTATTCTAAGATTCCACATAAGGATCTATCTCCATTGAGGAAAAAAGAATATAAGAGACTGTTGGGTATAATAAAACACAGTTTAGAATAATTTTCTTCATTTCTAGAACCATTCACAACCATAGATATTTAGCACTTTTTTTCAAATACTTTATTTTTCAGCCAGAGCTGAATTTTTTTTTCAAATTTTTATCTAAATCCTAGTTAGTTAACATATAGTGTACTATTGGTTTCAGGAGTAGAATTTAATGATTCACCACTTACATGTAACACCCAGGGCTCATCATAACAAGTACCACCCTTAATACCCATCACCAATTCAGCCTATCCCCCGCATACCTCCCTCCATCAACCCTCAGTTTGTTCTCTAACCTTAAGAATATCTTATGGTTTGCCTCCCATCTCCACCTCTTTCTTTTTTACCCTTCCCATATTCATCTGTTTTGCTTCTTAAATACCACATCAGTGAAATAATATGGTATTTGTCTTTCTCTGACTGATTTCACTTAGCAGAATATACTCTAGTCCCATCCATGTCACTGCAAATAGTAAAACTTCATTCTTTTTGATACTGATATTCCAGTGTGTGTGTGTGTGTGTGTGTGTGTGTGTGTGTGTGTGTATGTATTTATATATAACACATCTTCTTTATCCATTCATCAGTTGATGAATCCTTGGTCTCCTTCCATAGTTTGGCTATTGTTGATAATGTCGCTGTAAACACTGGGATGCATGTACCCCTTTGAATCTGTATTTTTGTATCCTTTGGGTAAATTCCTAGTGGTGAAATTGCTAGATCACAGGGTAGTTTAAATTTTTAGAAAGATTTTGTTCATTATATGAGAGAGAGAGAGAGAGAGAGAGAGAGAGAGAGAGAGAGAGAACATGAATGGGGGAGAGGCAGAGAGAGAAGCAGAGGGAGAGGCATACTCCCCAGGGCTTAGAGCCCAATGCAAGGCTTGATGTCAGGGTCCCAATTTCATGACCTTGGCTGAAGTCAGATGCTTAACTGACTGAGCCACCCAGATGCCCCAGGGTAGTTCTATTTTTAACTTTTTGAGGAACCTCCAGACTGCTTTCTAGAGTGGCTGTTCCAGCTTGATTCCCACCAATAGTTCAAGAGGGTTCCCCCTTCTCTACATCTGCATCAACGTCTGTTGTTTCCTGTGTTGTTAATTTTAGCCAGAGCTGAAATTATACTGGAAAATTTTCCTTCAATATTACTATGAATAAGGCATTTTGTTTATTTTGCTTTCTTTTTTCTCTTATTTTATTTTATTTTTTTAAATGACAGCTCTGACTTTCTTTGACTTCAGACTTTGGAAAGGGCAGTAGGGATATGAATGAGTCTTGTCTTTCCACTAAACTGCCAACATGAATGTATAGTTTTAAGTGACATAGTTAACTTCCATGAAGTTCAGTGTAACATTGCAAAAAGACACTACAGGGTCTTAAGTACAATGTCAGGAATCACAAGAGAACAAATGTTGAAATGCAATCTGAGTATCCCAATTAAACTGACTTCTTGAGATGGACTTTCTGGGTAGGTTACAATCTCTGTCAATTTTAAAATTTAAGCCAGAGATCATGGATGAGAGATGAAACTGTCAAGGTGGTTCAAAGTAAATTTTGTCTTATTGGATCAAATAATCCACCCCATCATAGGACACTGATAATGAATACCCATAGTCCCTGTATTAGAACTCAAAAATGACCACAGGCTGACTCCTCCCTCAAAAACAAAACAAAACAAACCTCAAAACCCAAGGGAGCCACAAAAATAATGTGTGTGTGTGTGTGCACGCATGTGTGTGCATGCATGTTTAGGACACTAGGAAACAAGAGGATGACTCTGATGAGTCTCTAGGAGGGAGAGTTTTGTTATATTTTAATCTTAAATATAGCTGAGATGTGTTCCACCTTAACATGAGGAAACAATGGACTTCCTTCTCTAAAAAACAATTCAAATATAAATGCAAGTGAGTTCTTTGGACAATAGCTAATGTGTCCCTTACAAAGAGAAGAAGAGGTATCAGTCCGTGTTCATGCAGAAAATTAGAACTACTCTAAATATTCCCTAAATAAATAATTTATTATAGGACTATCACATGTTCTTATATAACTGACGACAGCCATTCCAAGAGACAAATGTCATTTTTTTTCTTCTGCCTTCCAACACTCTGTGAGATTCCCTCATTAGCAAACTATTATATGGACTATAAAAGGAAGGTGATTCAGGGAAATAGAGTTCCAAGCTTCTCTGTAGTTTGAGAAGCCCTTCAGATGGTGTGCCCTCATACTGACTTGACAGACAATCCTGGAGAGGACTGCTGAAAAACTTAAAATGTTTAAGTTATGGGTTGTGTCAAAAACATAGTTGATGATAATTACATAATGACTCTTTCTTCTTTTGATATTCCATCTCTGTTTTAACTAATAATCAGAACAATAAATATTTGTTATACAGTGTTCCGTTTACTGGGGATATATTGTGAACAAACGGATATATTGTGAACAAGCAGATAAAAACAAATCTCACAATCTCACAAGGAGGTTGTATTTTAGTGAATTATGGCAGACAGAAAACTGTGTGTTTCTGGGAAGACAGCAAGATGACACTAGTCCGTTGTCCTGGCCATTTACTAAATATTGACTAATAGGATTAAAGCCACTTTCAGAAATGGCTCTTAAACATCTTTTTAAATCTTCCATCCTGTCTATCGTATTTCATTGGTCACCTTATTGCAGAGAATGCAGCAGAAGAGCTTGGAATCCTGTGAGGAGGAGGAAGTAGAACGGAATGTCTCTTCTAATACACTGATACTTCACATAAGGGCCCCACCCTCATGACCTCACTTAATTAATTCTTTAGTGACCGCATCCCCAAATAATACCACACTGGGGGTTAAGTCTTCGATATATGAATTCTGAGAGGACACAAATATTCAGACTGTGATATGCACTCTCTTTGTAATTGGAGAGAAAGACTAACGAACATTAGAAGTTGTTTTATGGCAATAATTGCTAATTATTCTGATTGGGATGGATAAAAGTATCTGATACATAGTATGTGAAATGATGATACGTGCTATGAAGTAACATAGAGAGAGGAATAAAATATAACTAAATGTGAGTATTTTATGCAGGGGATTCAGGGCAAGCCATACTAATACAGTGACATTTGAAGAGACACATGAAAGAAATGAGAGAGCAGGACATATGTGTATCTACAGGAAGAAACAGAGGGAATACAATGTACAAAGACCTTGAGGAACGTATTCAGTATGTGAGAAGAGAAAAGACACCACTGTGATTAGAAAGGGGGAAGACTGATCAGTGATGAAGTCAGAAATATAATAGATCATAGTAAAGAGACTGGAATTTATCCTGAAAGAGATGACCAAAGAAACTTTTATGGAGGATTCTGGGCAGAGGTTGAGAGGAATTGGCTGCTGAGAAGAGGATAGATAGTAGGCAGGAAAGGATGGAGGCAGAAATAATGATGATTTTGATGCAATAAACTAGGCAAAGGATGGTGGTGGCTTGGGCTAATGTAGTATCAGTGGAGGCAGTCAGAGGTGGAAGGATTTGGGCTATTCAGTGATGCACATGACGTGGTGTGTGTTCTTTGAAAATGTATGTGTGCTGCTTAAGTAATTCCCCAAGGCTTAACACAAGAGATGTTATTTGCCTTGGGCATTTTACTCTCTCTGCTTGACCAAACAAAGTCTATTGTATTTTTCAAACAAATCATAGCCTCCACTTCTTTAACTTATAGATAAGAATTAGTACAATCTTAATATCCTCCCTTTGGAATTTCTGACTTTTCCTATATTTCACCTTTAGTCCATAGCCCCTAAATATCATCTAGACAATGTCTCTTAGCATCATTCTCTTCCCTACCTCACTTTACTTCATGCAGGTGATTTATCGTGCACATGTTTTCTAGCTCACTGTATATACTCAAATCTGGACAGTTATTTATAATCTTTTCAAGCTACTTATATGTGGTAATTGTATACCATCTAAAGTCACCTTCATTATTTTTGAATTTTATTTTATAAAATTTAAGCTCTTAAAAATGTTCTGTCACTTTTAGCTCATAAGACAATAAACAGTCCTTCATCTTTCTAAAACAATTATGCATCTAGGCACCTCTATGTGTTCTCATGACAGCTATCACTAAGGCATCTGTCAGCATAGAGAGATTCATCTAAGAACATACCAAATTATATTCATTTTGGATTTAACTAGATATTACAATGCCATACTAAAATGGGAAAGGGATAGCAACATGATTGATATCTTCTATTCCTTTAAAAGGTAATCCCAAACTCAATCAAGATGAACTCTCTTATTTTATTTGAGCTGATTTACCTCTTATTTTAATATGTATTAATCTCAGACTCCTTTTTTTTAAAAAAAGATTTTACTTATTTATTTGACAGAGAGAAACACAGCTAGAAAGGGAACACAAGCAGAGGGAGTGAGAGAGGGAGAAGCAAGCTTCCCGCTGAGTAGGGAACCTAGTGCGGGGCTCGATCCTGGAACTCTGGGATCATGTCCTGAGGCGAAGGCAGTTGCTTAATGACTGAGCCACCCAGGCAGCCCCATTAATCTCAGACTCTGTAAATACCTAGGTATGTCCTGTGTCCATGCATTAGACTAATTTCGTTTTATAAATCAAGTGTGGAATGTAGAACAAAGTTATAAATAATACATTTGTAGGAATAAGATGGCTTTAATATTGTTATATCTTTCTCAGGGTTTCTCCATACTCTTATTTCTTCTCTTACTGAGTATACTATTCTGTTCCTAGTTTTTTCTTAAAAATAATTTATTTTTTAAAGATTTATTATTTATTTATTTGAGAGAGAGACAGAGAAAGAGATAGCACAGGGGAAAGGGGCAGAGCCTATGGGCAGCCAGTCTTACTGCCTGGGGATTTCTAGGATGTAGCACCACAGGTGGAACAGAACAGATAGTGCTGGGAGACTAGTGAAGCTATGTAGCTAGAGATCATATGGAGGAATAGTGAAGAGGATAGGACTGCTTAAAGAGGGAGTTCTTCATACCTGTAGAGCATCCCCCTTAAGATCTGGGCAGAGCTCTAGGTCAGTGAAAACATGAGAGAAAAATACCTGAGGCTGGAAATGGGAAATAAGAAAGGAGAAAAAAAATATCCTAGGCATTTACAGAGGACAAGTAATAATTGATTTTTCCAGTAGTCTAATGGAAAAATCTCATAATCTAAGGAGCACTGTGTACTCGGAAGGATATTGTCTCTGTGGTGGGAGAAGACTAGTCTAAAACTAGAGGCCGTTTTGGTCCAAACAAAGTTTAAAAAGCAAAACTTGAAAAGATTCAACTATTTCCAAGTAATGTAACTGTATCCCAGAAAAAAGATCAATAACATTGCTAGTATTCAATACCCAAAATGCAAACATCATAATATCTGGCTCCAGTAAAATATTATCAGACACAGAAAAAGAATGAAAATATCTCCTAAAAAAGAGAAAGAAATGACCAGAAATGGCTTCAAAATGACAGCCCTAATATAATAAACATATATTAAAACTATTCTAACTATATTTCATATATATATATATGTATACATATATATGAACATAGAAGAAAACTTGGGGATCTCAGGGAGAGACACAGAAGATATAACAAAGACACAAATTGAATTATTAGAGATGAAATAAGCAATGTCTCAAAGTATATCAGCATGGATTAATGGGGACTAGGTACCAATAGAGAAAAGCTAGGTGACTTTGAGGACACAGCTGCAGAGACTAGTCAAATGAAATATAGGGAGGAAAAAAACAGAAGTAATAATGAGATTCGGTAAGGTTTAGGTCAATTTCAAGTGAGCTACGATAGTTATAATTGGAATCCCCACAGGATAAAGGCAGGAAAAGAAACAAATTTGAGAAAAATAATGGCTAAAATTTATTGAAGTTTACTGAATACCGTAAAGCCAAATATCCAAGTATTTCTACAGAACCCCCAAATATGAGAAAGACTATAATAAGCCATATGTATTAATCAAATAGCTTAAAACTAGTGATTAACAGATAACTTAAAAGTAGCTAGCAAAAAAAAAAAAAAAATTGTTTCCGTTGATGAGATATTGCCCGGAGCCGCCCGGTTCTCACAAGCTGATGGAGTCCCCGTGGGGAAGATGGCAGTCTGAGCAAGGCTCCTGCCTCACGGGAAAACTCACTGACTTCCATAAGTCTCAGTGAGAAGGTAGCAGTAGAGCACAGCTCCTGCTGCAGGAAAATAACCCCACTGTCCTGATGTGGTCACAGCGAGGAAGGGGGCAGTCTGAGCCTCCGCCTGCCAGTGGTGCGAAATTCCTTTTTTACTAATTGGTCTTTATCCTAAAAGTAAAGCACATCATGGCAGGGCCTCAAGGGGCTTCAAACCAAAGGGAGAGTTCTTTACAGGTACCACATAAAGACAATCCCCTTAGCCCTACTATAGAGACTTCAGATCAAATCACTAAAGAAGTTTCTCCCAACACCTTTGCTTTGAAGACATGCGGATAGGTAGGAAAGATTATAGGTGGGTTAACCGCCCTTGAGCTAGGAATTAGCTGAAGATGAGCCACAAACAAGAACAGAATGTAAGTTACTATATATTAACTAATAACAAATGGTGGTTCCCTCCCCGAGGCCTACATTCCATGAGTCTCCTTGCTCCACAAACACCCACATTCTGTTGTGTTGAGGTCTACAATGAGAATGGAGAAACAACAGTTAAAGAATAACAAAGTAGTTAAAAAAGTTGCCATTTGTACAAGCTCTCCCTTGAGTAGGGCCCATGGTGCTCATACACAGGGTTATAAAGAAAAGGCCTATGCAAACAACTTAAATCCTCCCTCTACAAATTATGTATGATTAATGTGCTAGACAGGATGATTCCTAGCTGGTTTACTAATAACCTAGCTTATACCTTAAAGTTTAACTCCATATGTAACCTAAGCCTTTTTAATTATCTTGTTGATCGGAGTAACTTATCACTAAAAGTCATCTGTTGGAAAAAAAATTCTGCCTTTTGATGACATGTCACTTGTTGCCTATAAATAAAGATACTGAAAGCCGGCAAGGCAGAGATGCCTGGCAGGTGATCAGAAAGAATCTTGGGGTCTCTCTCATTCGCCGACACCATCCTTCCTTCATGGACTCCTGGTTCAGCCGGAGCTGGCCTCCGGCAAGATATGCATTTTCAAGATGAGAATGATAGCACATGTATTGGTAACAGAACAACTCAGAACACAGCAGAAGAATATCTTTAATGTATTAAAAAAAGTGTAACTGTTGTTCTAAAATGACATATTTAGCAATTTTAGTAAACATTGAAGGCAAAAGACTTTCAATCATATAAAATGGAGACTTCATCACCTGCAGATACACATTAAAGAGCAACAAAGAAAATTTTTCAGAACACAAAGAAAATTACACCAGAGTGAAACCTGGATCCTTACAGAGGAATGAAGAATATGACAAACCCTGCTCACTGAGCCAAGTTAACATCAACAGGGATAGGTCACATTCATAATATTCACTCTTGATATAATGTGACAAAAATGGCACTGTACCTCTGGGGTCTCCTCCCCAAACTCCTTTTTTTTTTACAAGATTTTATTTATTTGACACAGAGAGAGATCACAAATAGGCAGAGAGGCAGGCAGAGAAAGAGGGGGAAACAGGCTCCCTGTTGAGCAGAGAGCCGGATGTGGGACTTGAAACCAGGACCCTGAGATCACGACCTGAGCCAAAGGCAGAGGCTTAACTCTGAGTCACCCAGGTGCCCCTCATCCTCAAGCTTCTAACCCCATTCAACTCATGAGAAAACTATCAGACAACTCTCAGTTGAAGGATGTTTTTAAAAATACCTTACCTGGCACTCCTCAAAACTACCAAGATCATCAAAAAAACAAGGACAGTTTGTAACATCCTGGGTGGTTTAAGAAGACATGAAAACTAACGGTGATGTGGTAAACTGGACGGGATCTGGGAATATAAAATCTGAATAAAATACAGATTTTATTTATCTATCTATCTATATATTTATTTATTTAAGATTTTATTTATTTATTTGAAAGAAAGAAACACAGCTAGAGAGGGAATGCAACAAGCAGGGGGAGTGAGAGAGGGAGAAGCAGGCTTCCCACAAGTAGGGAGTCCGATGCGGAACTCGATCCTGGGATTCTGGGATCATGACCTGAGCCAAAGGCAGATGCTTAATGACTGAGCCAACCAGGTGCTCCAAAATACAGATTTTAATTAATAAAAACATATCACTATTGGTTTATAAATTATAACAATGTACAATACTAATATAGCATGTTAATTTAGAAGAATGGAGTGGAGTGCAGACTATTTGGGGACCCTGGACTATCTGCATTTTTTTCTTGTACATTTAAAATTGTTTCCCAAATACAGTATTTTAAAAATTAAAAAAATAATTCATAAATATACTGATACATATTTACTGTAAATGTAAAAATATTTACAAATTTCATTCTACTCTGCCCAGAGGTTCCTGCCCCCCAAAAAATTACAAAAAATGTAAAATAATTTTCCCCTAATTTTAATGTCTTTAGAAAGTAATTTACAATTTAGTATAATATTACCATATATCAGGGTTTAAAAATATGTAAGAATAAAATTCATAAACAATAAAATAAGCACTGAAATGATACAGGGATATATACTCCATTGTTTGTTTTTTTACTAAATATAAAATTATGTAATATTACTTGAAGGTGGACTATGATAAGTAAATTTTTTCACTCTAATTTTCAAGTTAGTAACTGAAAGAAGGAAATAAAAGAGATATCTAACAAGCCACCAACACCAGTGAAATGCAAACATAAAAAAAACCCTCACAATTTCTTAGAAAAAGAAGAAATAAAAAAGTAGAAAGAAGTATACCTGTCTTTATTTACAGACATGTATAAAGTTTAATGGAATCTATAAAAACTGCTTCTAGAACTCATAAGTTAATAAAGCATGATCTCAATATAAAAGGTCAATACTAAACATTAATTATATTTTCACATGTTAGCAATGAATAAGGAATTGACATTCCAGACAGCAAAAACTGATTTGCAAAATATATCTAAGGATTGTATTTGCAATATATAAAGAACCCTCATAGTTCAATAATAAAGCAAAGATGCCAACTAAAAAATATACAGTCCACCTAGTAAGGTGTAAGAATAAGAAACAAGGGGCACCTGGGTAGCTCAGTTGGTTAAGCAACTGCCTTCAGCTCACGTCATGATCCTGGAGTCCCAGGATCGAGTCCCACATCGGGCTCCCTGCTCAGCAGGGAGTCTGCTTCTCCCTCTGACCTTCTCCCTTCTCATGATGTCTTTCATTCTCTCTGTGTCTCACATAAATAAATAAAATCTTAAAAAAAATAAGAAACAAATGCATGAAACTGTATTTAACCATCATAGTCATTACAGAAATGCAAACTAAAACTTCAAGTAGATACTACCACACTCCCACTGGCAAGGCAAAACCAACAAAAAAGCCAACTATTTCAAGGGTTGGTAATATGAGGAGGAAATGGAATTCCCATATACTGCTGGTAGAAATGTAAAATGGTAGTCACTTTGGAAACAAACTTGAAAATTCTTAAAAATTTAAACATATGCCCACTGTATGACCTGGCCATTCTACATCTAAGTATTTTTCTAAAAGAAATGAGAAAATATATTCATATCAACCATGAATATTCATGGATTTATTTGGAAACACCCCAAAGATCCACCAAGAGATGAAGATATAAACAAGTGGTGACATAACTTATTATTTTTAAAGATTTTATTTGTTTATTTGAGAGACACGAGCTGCAGGGAGAGGCAAACGGGAGAGGGAGAAGCAAAGTCTACTGAGCAGGGAGCATAACACGGGGCTTGATCCCAGGACACTGAGGTCATGAACTGAGCAAAAGCCAGACACTTAACCGACTGAGCCACTAAGGGATCCTGTAACTATTAAAAGAAATATTACTCAGCCATAAAAAGAACTAGGCTATTGCCACATGTAACCACATAAATAGATATGAAAATAAGCACGCTGAGAGAAATAAGCCAGACAAAGAAGAATGTGGGTTGTAAAATTTCATTCATATACATTTCTGGAGCTTACAAATGAAACAAAAGACCGGTGTTCACTTCTGGATAGGCAAGGGTATGAAATGAAGGAGGAAGTAAAATGGAACATCAAGAACCTCTGGGCAGTGATGGATGTGCTCATTATCTTGACTGTGTTTGTCGCAGAGGTGAATGCATTTTGAAGAGTATTCTTCATACATGTGCAGTTTAATGTATACAAAGTATGTATTAATAAACCTATGAAAATGAATGATTCAGTGCCTGATTTCAAGAATGGCCTGTTAATAGTACATAGTAGAAACTATGACAAAACACGAGGTACTTTGGAGAAGATAGAGAAATCCTGACTCTATAATGAGGTTTGATACCTTATATGAATCTAATCTAAAATACTATTAATAACACTATTGGGCTATTTCTTTAAGGTTTTATTTCTATATAGAGAGTAACTAAATTGTACTTTTTGATTCCATACTCAATATTTTACAGCAACTAATAAACCTGTCAAAAGAATGTGTTTTTCCCCCTAATATTTCCCAGTAATATGGATGAAGTTTGAATTATTCATTTAAACATTAGAATATGACAGATTCCATCTTTGGCTGAAGTTTTCACTGATAGCATACACTGAAAAAGATGACCACTCCTACAAAATCTTAAAATATGCAATGATTACATAAACCTATATTCCCAAAGCTATTATAAAGTAGATCTACTTTTGGAAACGAGTTAAATATATTAAAAACATTGTGAACTCGATATCTAACATAGTTATTTGAAGGAAATATGAATGCAAGCTAGGTTTTCTTTACTTACCTTTGCTTGATGTGTCAATTAATTCTCCCTCATCTATATTTTCCCACTGCTGTAATGCACAATGATCACTACTAAAAATGCCCAAAGTGCTGCTCTAAGGAGGCAAATACCATCTTTGGAAAGAGGCATGAAAAAAAAAATGTTGAGTATTGTTCTCTTCCATGCTGTATTGTTTCTGAAAAGTGGGAAAACTAAGTTTAGCTGACTAGTGAATACTCTCTTAAAATTTTAAAATAAAATTAGAATTAATGTGTGCTTTTTGGCATTCATAATAGGACAAGTCTTATCTCTTATCATTGGCAATCTGCTTTCTTACTGTTCAAAGATCTTTTTGACTAGAATCAGTTCTCTGAAATCTTTTTGGTCACTCATATTAATACTGACATATATATACAACTTTTTAAAATATATCATGATGTCCTTAAATAGTAGGTCTGAGCAGGCTATATTTTGAATGCAGTAGAATCCATATCATAAAGGTATCTTGGTAAGTCACTCTGGAAACCACAGAACCCTTAAGAAAAGGCCTATGTTAAAAACAGTAAAGTTCAGGGCACCTGGGTGGCTCAGTGGGTTAAAGCCTCTGCTTTGGGCTTGGGTCATGATCTCAGGGTCCTGGGATCGAGGCCCAAGTCGGGCTCTCTGCTCAGCAGGGGAGCCTTGCTTCCTCCTCTCTCTCTGCCTGCCTCTGCCTGATTGTGATCTCTCTCTGTCAAATAAATAAATAAAATCTTTGAAAAAAAAAAAGAAAAAAAAAACAGTAAAGTTCAATGTCTCTGATCTTTAAGAGAAAGGATATATACATAAGATGATCATGATCCCATGCTTCAGCATTACATACAAACTTATTATGCACATACTCATACTCACTTGGTTTAATGAAGATAAGTCTTGGCATTCTCAGAAAGTATGCCAGGGTTGATTAGTGATATCTGTAGTGGTCATAAGAGAGATTTGGCAATATTTCTTCTTTTTTTTCTTTCTTTTTAAGATTTTATTTACTTATTTGTCAAGGGGAGAGAGAAAGAGAGAGCACAAGCAGGGAGAGTATCAGGAAGAGAGAGAAGCAGGCTCGTGCTAAGCCAGGAGTCTGATATGGGACTTGATCCCTGGACTCTGGTATCATGACCTGAGCTGAAGGCAGACATTTAACTGACCGAGCCACCCAGGCATCCTGAGAGGTTTGGCAATATTTCCTTTTCTTTTCTTTTCTTTTCTTTTCTTTTCTTTTCTTTTCTTTTCTTTTCTTTTCTTTTCTTTTCTTTTCTTTTCTTTCTTTTCTTTTCTTTCTTTTCTTTCTTTCTTTCTTTCTTTCTTTCTTTTTTTTGAGATTTGGCAATATTTGTGTACAGAAAACACTATTTAGAAAGAATTATCTGTTTTGACTTGTGGGTATTCAAAGATGTTGTCAGAGGGGGCATGTGGGTGGCTCAGCTGTTGGGCATCTGCCTTCAGGTCGGGTCATGATCCCAGAGTCCGGGGATCAAGCCCCGCATCAGGCTCCCTGCTCAGTGGGAAGCCTGCTTCTCCCTCTCTCACTCCTCCTGCTTGTGTTCCCTCTATGGCTGTGTTTCTCTCCGTCAAATCAATAAATGAAATCTTAGAAAAAAAAAAGAATAAAAGATGCCATCAAAGGAGTTAAACATTTTTCCTTTATTTCCTCAGGAAAGAGGCTTCAATAATTCAGAATGTTAAACTGTATGTTACTAAAAGTTATTATAGTTCATATAAAATTAGTGTGACTTCTAATTTTCTTCTGTACTGACACGTTTAGTGGTTTAGACTAGCTTATATAGTGCAAAAGGATTCTGTCATTTCTTTCAAAGAAGCTAGAAATAAGTGGTAAAACATCTAGGTTTGGAAGTCAGTATTTATAGAACTTACTCTGAGTTATTTCTTCTTTTCCCTCAATAAATGTCTCCCACAGAGTTTGGGCTGAAGAAATAGAGGAACTGGGGGCTACATTTTCCTTTTCTGCCTCTAGATTAGATTCTGAATACAATATTGGCCTTGGAGTCTCAGTTAAGATCAAAGCCTTTGTTCAAAAAAAGGAGTTAATATTAAATTACGGCATGATTAATCAAGGAACACAGACCTATAATCAGACTTAAATTCTGGTTCTGCTTCATAAAACTATGTGAATTTATTTATTTTTAAAGATTTATTTGATTACTTAAGAAAGAGAGAGCATGAATGGGTGGGAAAGAGTGGAGGGAGAGCAAGAGAGAGGGCGCACCTCAAGCAGACTCCCCTGTTGAGCATGGACCCTGACTCGGGGCTCGATCTCAGGACCCTGAGATCACAACCTGAGCCAAAACCAAGAGTTGGACGATTAACTGACAGTGTTACCCAGGCGCCCCCAAACTATGTGAATTTAAATGTATTTACTTAGTTTATGTGAACCTCCACTTCCTGATGTGTAAAATGATGATGATGATAAGTCTTACATCTAAGCATGGCTATGAGGATTAAATAAATGAGTTAAGTCCATAACATTCTTAGCTGAGAGCCAGGTACATGGCAAACATTTAATAGAAGTTACTTTTTGTCATCTATGTTTCAAAGAGTGACAGCTCAAATAACAATTATTCCTTGAAGCTTTACTTTCTTAAATGTTCTTTTACGAGACATTAAAATTTCTTTCCTCTGGGCCTTCAGGACACATTGTTTATGCCATTGTGCTACCCAAACAAATATTATATTCTTCCTGTTCTGTCTTGGCTCGTGACAGATTCTGTACATGTTCATTTTGTCCAGACCTCTGGGCACTAAGGTCATACCATATCTGTCGTTTTACATCACACAGGTCTATCCCTGTGCTGTGCAGAGAGTAGGTATTCGATGACTACTGAGCGCAATGCATTAAAGTAATAATAACCCCATGGATTTACCAGTCTTAAAGACCCCAAATTTTTTTGCTCCCAAATATAATACTGAATTTATAGGCAATCATCAGTTTTTCAAAACAAGTTATGTGTCTGCTTGATAATTTGCTATTTCTTTAAAATGTGGTAACTTGGGGAAAAAATAAAAATTTCCAAAAGCAAGTGTGTATCTGAGACTAAACATATTTGATCTAAATATAAAAACAAGCAAACTGAAAAAGTCTTGAGTTGAAGCTAACTAAACATTCTCTTTTAGCCACGAATGTTAATAAGGAAGCATGACCCAGGCCCTTACAACTTGAAGTTGATGGTTAATCCTTCGCAGTTTAGTGTGGGTCTAAGGTTTGGTACCGCTGCCAAGTGATGCCATGCTCAGGGAAATGGTAGAATGATATTCCTCCCAGTGGAAGAATGGGCAAATTCATCTAGTCATTCACTCAACCAGGGAATAATTGTTGATGACTCACCATGTGCCAAGTATGCAAGGGGAAACAAAAATGGATGAGACATAGTACACACTCTCAAAGTCTTAAGGGAAGAGACAGGAATGAGCAAGCGACTATAATACACTATGATGTGTGCAAAGACAGAGCTCCCTGGAAAGTGAACAACTAGGCTTGTTCTTCCAATGTAGGATGAGTTTGTGCCTAAGAAATACTAGTCTTGGGGTGCCTGGGCGGCTCAGTCAGTTGAGCGTCTGCCTTCAAGGTCAAGATCCCAGGGTGCAGGGATCTAGGCCCCTGTAGGTGCCCCTGCTCAGCGGGGGGTCGCTTCTCCATCTCCCTCCGCCCCTCCCACTGCTCATGCTCTCTCACTCTCAAATAATAGAGAAAACCCTTACAAAAAGAGAAGCACTACACTTATGGGAAATCATGAAAAGGCCCGCTTAAAAACAGTTCTGAAAGCATGGGAGGTATTGTTTTCATTGTGGTGACATAGACATATAGAGAATTGAAATGAAAGGCCTTATCTCCAAGCAGTTCTAGTTAGGGAGGTTAGGATTGAGTATTATGTGCACTGCTTTTTGAATCTCAGATGCTTTACACCTTATTATATATCTTTTACATGAATTAGATCGATGACAAGTTTGTGGTTTAAGAGTGTGTCTAAAGGCCTTGTTCATCCATCAGCTGGTGAATGGATAAACACAATGTGATATAGCCACAAAATGGAATATTAATAAGCCACATAAAAGAAATACTAACATGTGTAATATCCTGGATGAAGCTTGAAAACAGGCTAACTGAAAGAAGCCAGACTCAAAAGACCACATATTGTACAATCATACTGTATAAGCATCCTAGGGCTACCACAACAAAGCATTTGCCCCCTCCCCACAAAAAAAGCATCCATACTGGGTGGCTTAAAACACAGAAATGCACTGTTTTGTAGCTCTGATGTCTAGGCATCTGAGATCAATGTACGGACAGGCCTACACCTTTTTTTTTTTTTTTAAGATTTTATTTATTTATTTGAGAAGTCAGCAGAGGGGCAGAGGGAGAAGCAGGCTCCCCACTGGGCAGGGAGCCCAACGTGGGGCATGATCCCAGGACTCTGGGATCATGACTTGAGCCAAAGGCCGAAGCTTAACCTACTGAGCCACCCAGGCAACCTAGACCCGTACTCTTTCTGAAACCAATGAAGTAAACCTTCTGTGAATCTTTCTAACTTCTGGGGATTTGTTGCCAATTTTTACTTTGCTGCTGCAGCCCTTCAATCTCTGACTCTGTCGCATCACGTGGCATTTTCCCATGTATATCTGTGTCTCTTTTCTGTTTGCAAGGATAACAATCATATTGGGCTAGAGTCCACTCTACCCTAACATGACCTCATATTAATTACATATGCAACAACCCTCTTTTCAAAGCAGCATACATTCTGAGACACTGGGAGTTGGGACTAGAGCATAGATTAGCAGAGCGCACAATTCAACACACTTCATGCTATTTGTATTTTACCATAATAATGAATGAATGAATGAATGAATGAACAAATGAATGAATGTCAGGGCAGGTTATTCTTGTTTCCCTTCATTACACTCACAAAAATATACTCCTCCTGTGTTTTAAGTGCTCTACCCTTGTTAGTCGTCCCCATCCTATCACTTCCTTCCATGAACCTTAGCTAACTGCATGCCTCCTTGCTGAAGTTCTCGTGCTTTCTTGGAGTATTCTCCACTCCACATGTTTTAATCCTTCCTTGAACCCAAATTACTCTAACTACTTCATTCATTTAAGTTCCCACTCTCAGGTTTCTTTAGAAAGGAAATCTCCTTGTGTATTAATGATGGAAGAGCAGGGTGGTTTTTCCTACTCCTTTGGGCAGCTCTCCCCTATCCTTCTCCTGCTGCGGAATTTAGGAATTTAACATCTGCACATAAAAGAGCAGTTGGGGGGCGCCTGGGTGGCTCAGTTGGTTAAGCGACTGCCTTCAGCTCAGGTCATGATCCTGGAGACCTGGGATCGAGTCCCACATCGGGCTTCGTGCTCCGTGGGAAGCCTGCTTCTCCCTCTCTCACTCCCCCTGCTTGTGTTCCCTCTCTCGCTGTGTTTCTGTCAAATAAATAAATAAAATCTTAAAAAAAAAAAAAAAAAAGATCTCCTCATCCCTGAAATGAAACCGCATGGCCATTGTTCTACACATCAGCTTTGAGGTCTCCCCCATGTTAAGCACGGTCCGTTCTGGTTTGCTTGCTTTGCTTTCGGAACTCATTCACATTGGTGGGACCAATCCCTGCTGGACCATGAATCTTGGCAG
This sequence comes from Spilogale gracilis, assembly GCA_004023965.1. NCBI lineage: Eukaryota > Metazoa > Chordata > Mammalia > Carnivora > Mephitidae > Spilogale > Spilogale gracilis. The sequence goes on along the minus strand of PITA01001566.1, from coordinate 128,311 downwards.
AAGGGGGCTGGGGATTATATAAGGAAGGCAGCTAGTGGGAAAAAGTTGGTTTGCAAATGGGGTGAAAAATAACGTTAATGAAATAACACATGTAACAGGAGTGTTAGGTCTTCCTTGCTTCCAAAGAGTTCCTACTAAACTCCTTAAACTCACATATATTATTTTATTTCTAAATCTGTAACTGAACAAGCAAATAATGGTTACCATAAATTTGTAGTAGCAGCAATAATAATCAATATCAATAGTTAATATTGGGGGGGTGGGCCATATTTCCCCTTAGTCTGATATTTCCATATAGAGGAATTTTGCCTAGAGTTTCATTCCAACAAATTGGTGAGTGAAATTCATTGGTCCCTGTTCCTCAGTTGTCTTGTTAAACTAGCACTTGCTGGAGATTCATTCTCTTTATTCCTTTTCTATCTGTTTCAGACCAGCATGAGACAGCATTCCCGGTAAGGAGAGCTGCTCTATATACTCAAATTTTCCTTGAATGTTCTTCGACAGTCCATACTTGTAAAGGGCCTTGGAACCATGTTAGCAAGCACTCTGACCTACAAGTCAGAGCAACATGCACATTTTAGCTTATCAAAAAGAAGGCCAACATCCCACCCCTCCCTACTTACTGGTATACACTGGTTACAAATTTAGAAGGTGCAAAAGGGAATATGGATGTGTGCTAACATTCTATTCTGGTTCTTATTATGGTACCTTGTGATGGGTCACTCATTGTGCTAAACTCTTTACTCTCTTACTTTTCAGCAAGGACTCTATGTTACACTGGAGACAAAGTGAGGAGAATTTCTTCTTTCTTGAACAATCCCCTTCAGCCTTCGATTCGTGTTTCTTCGGCTTCTTTTCTCTGTCAACCACACTTCTGAATTAACTCTACTTTTAGTTGGTGAAACTTATCACAGCAATCTGAATTCTACTTCCCAAGTATGGAATAGCTTAGGAAAGCATATTGCTCAGAACATCTCAGAGCAAAGTTCAGATTTTGTAGAAATACTTAGATGGTCACCCAGAATCCTAATTCATGCTTATCAGTTTGCTAACCTTCCTGGGAAGAGATTCATGCTCACTGGATATGAAATCATTTGCCAGTCGGTTCTCTGTCAAGCCATATATATGCCCAAAACCTCTCTTGCCCCACTTTCTGTGAGTTCAGTAGGTTTTATTTGACTTGATATTCTGCCTAGTGCTCTCTATACACTGTTTCTAAATAAATAATAATACAAATCTATATTCTTGTATACTGGAGCGACTTTAGAATTATCTGACTAAAGGTTTGGTTTTTTTTTAATGTTTTTCCATCAAAGCAGCCATAACATTTTCAGCAATATGTAAATACCTAAACTCTTAAGAAAGAAAGCATTATTGCAAATCCAACTAACATGTCAATATCTACAACCATCATGTCAGGCTGATGTTAAAATACTAGAAACGTGAAAATTAATACTTCCGTGCAGGGAAACAAAGAGACAAAAGATCAATAGTGCTTGAAAAATCTAAGAGATACTCCTGATAATGAACCAAAGAAAACCATAGCTAAAAACTTGAGGGGAGCTAGCTTGTCAATATCATTTTACCTTCAGAAAACTCCTACTTTGCCCACTCCTCAAGTGTTTCACACTCATCTCCCAGGGAAAACAGCAACAGTGTTTGGCTCCCAATGAGTACATCTGCATAGACTGTTTTCTTATGGGTGATTTTATTAATTTCTCTGCTGGCCTTCCCTCATAGTAAGCACTGATGAATCATAACATCAATATGGTTTTTATAAGCAGACACGTCTAAATCGGAGTTTTCTTCAAAAAAGGGGGGGCACTACCTTGAGAATAGGCTCAGAACAAAGCAAGCAAGCAAGAGACAAAAAGAGGATGGGGCTTTTGTTCATCTAACTCAGGAGTTATGGAGGGCATTATGAGCTTATATGCTCATTCTATAATTGTAACATGTGAAATCAGCTGTGTTCAGATGAGTAACATATGCTACCAGGGATCTCAAATCTCAAGAAAGAAGGTAATTCATGCCAGCTGCATAGCATTAATGCTTGCTCTCTGGAATGGAACCAATATGCCCTTTTCCATTTGCATCAAGACACACAAAGAGAAGGGCAGTTGTTTGCCAGTGCCAAGACTGGTATTTTGATGTTCTTGGCTCGAGGTCATGGGAGAGCCTGCCTGGGAGCCTCCTGGTCAGTCAGTAGTTGCCAGGGTGTCCCCTCATGCTTGTGATAGAGAGCCAATCAGGGAAACTAAGCTGGTCAGAAGGAAAGCGAACATTTCTAAGCCGTTTGCTTTTTTCTCCTAGTAAAGCAGAGCAACTCCCAACACTAGAGGGAGTTCTGATTTTGTTCAGAATCTTAGATTAAGTTTTTGAGTATTAAAAGAGCAAAAGTCACCTTACTTTAAAGGACACAACAGTTTTTACTGCAGGTGACTAATGCATAAGGGAATTCGTTCATTTACTTTTTGTTGGGGGGATGAGAAGAGGTGTCACTTCCTTTGTCATTGCAGAATAGGTCAGAGTACAGACTTCAGGCTTTAAAACACTCATGCAGATGGATATACATGAGAGACCTCCCCCAACTCCTCAGCTCGAACCATCCTCAGCCTCCTAATAAATGCATTAATCCCATGACGGATTTTTTATATGATGTCTGAACCAAGTACTGAACTTTTTAATATTCATAGAATTGGCATAGCAATTGGAAGGATTGGGAGTTTGCCAGAAGTTTAGAATTGTTATTTTGTCCAGAGAAGAAAGAACAAAGCATGGATTATAGGCTTTTCTCTTAGATACATTAAGCTGAAACGAATTATGAATTATCCATGTGATGATATTTCCACAAAATGATCTTAATTGTTTAAGTCAAATTTTATTTAGGTAGTTCCTCATTATACAGATGAAAAGAGGGAAATTAAGGTGACTTCTGAGAGCATACCTGAAATCCACATTTGCTTTCATTTACTAATGGCCAATATCGGATGTGAAAAAAGGAAAGAGAATTTCAGTTAAACAATATATTAGTCCAGCCATATATTTTTTGCCCTCATTACACAACTATAAAAGACATACCTTTACGAAAAACACTGTACTTAATTTTTTCAGTTTTACTAATCTTCACAATGAAACTATCATTTTCAATTCTTTTCAATATATTTTTAGCCTCAGAACAGAATGAGATCCTGAGTCTTGAGATTTAGATTTTGTTCTGCATATAGAATACATGAATATCACTTCACAAATGCAAATATGTAAATATCATTTATTTTATCTGAATAAAATCTAATTCCAAGCTCTATTTCTGGCTGATGAAAAATCCTATGTCAATTATTACTGTCACCACAAGGCACTACACACAGAGTGAAGGTCTATGGAGTCGGTATGCAAAGGGAGGAGTAAAAGATCCACCATAAAACACTAGAGAAGCCCTTCTGGCCCCAGGTTTTGGTAAGATGTCCATTGTGTAATTCTCCACGGTTTTTTGCAATCTGAGGGCTATATTTTCTTCCCTTGTGGTTTCAGAATATTTTTAAAAAAAATTTTATTTCTTTATTTGACAGAGAGAAACACAGCAAGAGAGGGAACACAAGTAGGGGGAGTGAGAGAGGGAGAAGCAGGCTTCCCGCCGAGCAGGGAGCCTGATGTGGGGCTCGATCCTGGGACTTTGGGATCATGACCGGAGCCGAAGGCAGTCGCTTAACCAACTGAGCCACCCAGGTGCCTCTCAGAATATTTTTTTGAGGATTTTATTTATTTGAGAGAGAGAGCGAGAGAGCGAGAGAGTGCATGCAAGTGGGGGTAAGGGCAAAGGGAGAAAAAGCAGGTTGTCCCCCTGAGCAGGGAGCCAGCTGCATGCAGGGCTCAGTCTCAGGACCCTGGCACCCTGACCTGAGCTAAAAGCAGACCCTTAAGCTACTGAGCCACCCAGGCACCCCCAGAATATTTTTAAAGCACCCTATGTCTCATTTATATCCCACAACCCCCTATAACTACTACCTTTTCTAAAGTACAGCAAATAATCATGTCATGTGTCCTAATCCCTTTCAATCCCAAAACTGAATATTTTACCACCTTCCCAGTCACAGGCCCATTGCAGCAACTTCTTTCCACCAGAAAGCACTCATTCTTCCATTCTCAAGAGAAACTTCTTGCCCCAGGGCCTCAGACTTTCAGAAAACCAGATCCAGGAAAGGAAATTACCTGCAAACAACTTCTGCTTTCAGTTTAGTTGCGGAAATCTTTCCTGAGTAACGAAGAACAAAGAGTTCTAACTGTTCTCTTGGAACATGGGGTGGAAAGATATTTTAAGAACAAAATACAAATGAACATCTTAATATATATGATTCTGCCACATATGTTTCTGTGTTTTCTGACATTGGTACAATAAAGGTGTGTTATTTTCTTAATTGAAAAAGTATTTTTCTTATAAAGGGCACTTCCTTTTGAATTACTATAACTAAGTATTTAAGTAAAGAATGTAATAAAAAGGCATTTTTCAAAGGCAGAGCTAATCAACAACATGGTCTTTAGGCTTTTTAAACCATGCAGGACGCCGTTTTCCATTTCCATTGCCTCAATGGTACATCTTCCGTTTTTGCTATTTTTAAAACTGTACAATCATTCTTTTATCTCCTTTTGGAAAAATTTGTAGTTTTAAAGCCTTTTACAATATTTTCAATTTTTCTAGGTATAAATTTTGATTTCCAGAATCAAAACAAAACAAGGAAATTAACATTCTTAAATCCAGGTATCTGGGGGCGCCTGGGTGGCTCAGTGGGTTAAAGCCTCTGCCTTCGGCTCAGGTCATGATCTTAGGGTCCTGGGATGGAGGCCCATGTCGGGCTCTCTGCTTGGCAGGGAGCCTGCTTCCTCCTCTCTCTGCCTGCCTCTCTGCCTACATGTGATTTCTCTCTCTGTCAAATAGATAAATAAAATGTTAAAAAAAAATCCAGGTATCTGGTAAATCACTAGGGATTAACTTGAGGTTTTCTACAAATGGACTCCTGAGCAAGGGTGATATTCACATGATGATATTTAATGATCAGTATGGCAGGACTATCCGTCAATCAGAGCACATGCATGCCATATTCTCTGAGGTTAAATAACCACTCACATCCTGGGCTGTATCACCAGAGTTCTTTAGGTTGAATGAGATGGTCATTACTCCATCAAAGTTTGTATTAAATATTACTCCATCCAAGTTTGTATTAAATAATTAAGTTGAGATCATATTTTTGTAGTTTATTGCAGCTGACAATCTGCTCATTATCTGGAGCACGGAGATGCCAGTGAGATCCACAAGTCTCCTGATACAGTTGTTGCTTTTTCAAGGTCTCTAATTTGTGCCATGAACAAGCTTGCTGACACAATTAAGTAGCATCAGTCTGATGGGGAAATTCTTTAATAGTCTGAACCAGATTGATTCCCCCAGGAAACAACATGCCCAGACACTTAAAGAACTAGGTCCTAACTTGGTGTCCTTCCTGGTTGCTAGGTCAGAGCCCCTGCAAGGCCAATTCCTTTTACATTTGACTTTATGTCTGTTTGTACTATGCATTTTGAGAGTTTTAATCTAGATAAATTACAATACTGGTTACTTCTCTCTAGACTAGCGGCATCCAGTAGAACTTTTGTGATGATGGAATTGTTTTATACTGTTCTATTTAATAAATGTAGACCCTCTCCACTTCTGGAGACTCTAGGCTTGAGTGTTTCTAGTGTGACTGGGGGACTGGTTTTTGTTTTCATACCCTTTTAATTAATTTAAATTTAAAGAGACATATGTAGCTGCCCGAATGGACAGCATAGCTCTAAACCCATGGAAACCTCTCTTAAGCAGATTTTCCACTAACAAGCTATTTTTTAATATTGAGATATATACTGTGAATGTGCTAAAGTTCCAAGAAGACATCCAAAATATATTTTATGATTGAATGAATGCCTTCTGACAAGGATGTGAATTCAAAGACAGAAGAGTATTCCAGTTAACGGTAACTGTTAGTCTAAAATCTAAACCAGTATCTAAAATCTGTATTGTGAGCCTGCCTGTCATTTAGACAAATTCTAGGTATTGCCTACCATTTCCTTCCCAGACAAGTGAGATTTAACAGTGGAACTATGGACAGAATTCCATCAAGACCTAGACAGAATCAGATAGGAGGAGGCAGCGAGATGATTAGAAACTCAAGAGGGCTTTGGTAGGGACCTTGCTGAGATCTGTGCTCAGCTAAGACTCCATGAAAAACAGAGCTTGAGATGTGGTCAAAGCGAATACAGCAAAGGCCAGGTCTGAGATATACAGAAAATACTATTACTCATAAAAAAAAATACGAGTAATAGCAAACATTTGTTTGTGAGAATTACAGTGGCAGGTTCCTGTGCTAAGAACTGTCCACACCTCACAAACAGCAGGAAGAAACCACTGCATCACTGAATAGTGATCAGTAAAAGTTTACTGTGCACACAGAAAACAGTTCATGAACTGGGAGCTTTAAGTTCAAAGACTGCTAGGCAGCATGGGGGTGTGATGTTACAGGATGGCTTATATAGCAAAAATGAGGATGTTATTTAACCTTTATAATGATTGGGGTTTCCAGAAGACAAGGGACTGGTTAAAAGAGATTATGGTAAACCATATTTTAGGGAGATACTTTCCGTTTCTTTTATGGATTATCAGAGGCATTCACAAGAAGTAGCCCAAGTTAAGTTTTGCTTGTTTTGCAGAATAAGCTAAATTAAGTTTCACTTACGTGGCTCAAATGGTTTTGTCTGCTTGGGGAATTTCCAAGACTAGTCTTGGAATTTCATTGTTTTATTTAATTTTAACCATACCTAACATGCACCATTCTCTCCCGTCCAACAACAACTCAATGAAGCAATTGCTAATAACATCCTCATTTTACAGATTTTAAGGATCCTACTTCATGCTGCGATAGTCAGGAAACAGACCAGATAGATTGGAATGGGGTTAAGGAAGCTGGAGCCATGCAAGAAAGATGTGCAAGAAACTAGCATATGGAGACCAGAAAGATTTTAAACCAGATAAGTGGGCCAATGAAATATGGAAATATTGAAATGGAACAATGAGATGTTGGAGTTAGTCATCATTAGCAGAATATACCGGCAACTACACATTAAAAAGATATGCAATTAAAGAGATGGTTCATTTGGTACCAGCCAATCCATAAGGAGTTACTCTGTGGATTTATACCAACCTCGAAACTTTTTTCTATCAGAGGAAAGCAGACTGAGGCTCCCAAGCCTATATATAGGCTACTGACTGCTTATATCAGATGCTTAGTTTGTTGAGAAAAATAGTGGCAAAAAGCGCATCACCTCATTCATTTGTAAATTGCAATGAGGCGCTCTCCTACCTTAGCTTTTTACAACTACCGTGTTTCAAGATTTAATGCCAGTTAGATTCATTTTGATTCTATTTTTAATAACTGTATCCGTCAGAAGCAATCACATATTCTATTGTTCAGATGAAGGAATTGGAAACAGATCGTATTAAGAGAAAGTCACCCGAGCAAATCCTGAGTGGCAGTTACGGCATATGTAGCAGTGATTCTTAGCTTCAGGGGGACTTGCAGAGTGTCAGAGGAGAGTAACCCTGGGCTGCTACCCCACCCGTCCCGTACACATGCACAGAGACTGATATTCTCTCCCTTGGTTACCTGAGTTGAGAATCATCAGGGAATTTAGGGGACAACCTCTATCAAGCTATTGGAGATTCCAAAGACTTGATTTCTTCCAATCTGCTGTCTATAAAAATGTGTCTTTTATAATATCTCCAAACTCTTGGTGTCAAAATACACTGATTCAAACTATCCTTTAAAAAATAAAAAATGGGGATGCCTGGGTGGCCCAGTCAGTTAAGCAACTGCCTTCGGCTCAGGTCATGATCTCAGGGTCCTGGGATCCAGCCCCGCATCGGGCTCCCTGTTCAACAGAGTCGGCTTCTCCCTCTCCCTCTGCTTCCTCCCCCCTTTTCATGCTCTGTCTCATTTCTCTCTCTTAAATAAAGAAATACAATCTTTTTTAAAAAAACAAAATTAAAAACCAAAAATAAAAACAAACAAAAAACTTCTAGACCAGATTCAGCTCTCCTGGTGATAAGTTATTTTGGGGCAGAACTCTGTGGGTGGCTTTAAGTTTTTATTTTTGCACTAGGAACACAGCTGTCACTTGTAACAAAATCATGGAGAGGAAAGTCCTGCTAGAGCTGGCCATTTAAGTCCACGGCCAGGAGGCAGCTCTGCATAGCGAATTCCCTGGTGACTCGTCCAATCTCATTCAAACTGACTAAAATGATGAAGCCAGAAGCAGTTTCCCCAAGACACTGTGAAACAGTCTAATAGAACTTAATTGCTCCTATAGTTTTACCAGCTTCATCATCTGGTGCAGAGAAATAAATTTCAAACATTTAATTTAGAAATTTATTTTTAAAAAATGCATACAGGTCTTTGATATTCCCAAGAGTCAACACAAACATCAACAGTCTGAAATATTTAACATTAGAAAGCAAGAACATAACTGGAGACAGAAAATGCTCTGAAAGTGACAGGGGCTATTTCTTTGGCCCTAGTAGATCATAATAAGAACATTGTGGCTATTTAACAGGAGGCTTCACATTTATTTCTTCATAGACTAGACACAAAGTAGCAAAGCTAGCTCTAGATAAGATTTTTAAGCAGGTGAAAGTATTGTCCATTAGGGTTCTTTAATTTTTTCTCTTTATCCTTTTTTCCCACTAGCCCAATGACTGCTACTACCAGCCTGCCATTTATCACTCCACGCTCTTAAATCCTACCCCACAGGAGGGCACCTGGATTGTTCAGTTAGTTAAACATCTGCCTTCAGCTCAGGTCATGATCCCAGGTTCCCGGATGGCGCCCTTATCGGCTTCCCTGTTCAGCCTGGCATCTGCTTCTCTCTCTCCCTCTATCCTTCCCCCGCTCATGCGCGTGCTCTCCCTCTCTTTCTCTCTCTCTGTCTCTCTCTGTTCTCTCTCTCTCAAATAAATAAATAAATAAATAAAATCTTAAAAAAAATCTACGCCATACCAGAATCCCATACAGCCTAGACATTTATTGCTTTCTTTTCTGCAAAGCTTTCTCCCAGATTCTTCAAATATCAGTTGTCCTTTTTTTCACTCTATCAGGTATCTGCTCCCTATCAGATGATCAATGAATAATATGATAAGCAAACTCCTGTTTATGGAAAACAATTTAGCTTCCACATATAGGTTTTCTACCCCTGGTAAAATACTCGGAAATTCACAAGCTGTTTATCAGAGAAGGGAATGGCAGGGTAAAGTCAAAACTGCAGACTCCATCCAGAAAACACATAATTTTACAAGAATCCATTTGGAAATAATAGGCTTAATTCCCAGAATATTTTACCTGTGAAATCAATTTTATAAATTTTGGTGAGGTGACCAGCTGGTCTATATAAGCTTAATAAACCCATAAGAGCTTTGTGTTTTTCTACACTGTGTTCCGTCATTGCTGAGAGAAATTCTCAATTTTAAAGGAGAACGCTTGATTACTGAAGGGAGCAAGTGGTTGCTCTCTCCCCAGCTTAAGTGCTGCTTTCCAGAGGAAGCCCCCTTTCCCAAGTAAAACTTTTCTGACTTCTTCAACTTTGTGGTTACAATACGTAAGCGAGCAGTAAGGGATTTTTACTAACAGGAGGAAAAAGGGGTTGGGTTGTGAAAAGCCTTTTGTAGTGAGAGAACAATGAACCAGTTCTAATAAATATCCAAAAAAAAAAAAAAAAAAAGAAGTTTCTGTGTAGGCAATGATTAAGAATTTTATCATGTTCCTCTGTCCACCCAGGGCTTAATGGGACTGACCCTCATTCTGAATATTGTTTGCATGTCCCAATTTTTTTTTAAAGATTTTTTATTTTTATTTATTTATTTGACAGAGAGAGAGATCACAAGTAGGCAGTGAGAGAGAGGAGGAAGCAGGCTCCCCGCTGAGCAGAGAGCCCAACGCGGCCTCGATCCCAGGACCCTGAGATCATGACCTGAGTTGAAGGGAGAGGCTTTAACCCACTGAGCCACCCAGGTGCCCTGCATGTCCCAATTTTAAAAATTGGTGGTGTGTGTGAATGTGTGTGTGTGTGTGTTTTGATATGTACTTATTATACTATAATAGTTTTGATATGCACTTCTGCTTTTACGAATAACCTGGGCAGACTGAACTATATCTATTTTTTGCTACCTCCAGCTTTATTTAGCTTCCTCTGAACACAAATACCCTGAGGAAATTTGAAATTAAGTTAAAAACTTTGATAACTTTCCTAAACACAACACAAAATTTGCATTTCTTGTTAAGTGATAAAATATACTAAAGATAAGTTAAAATTACAGACTTTTCAAATAAATACACAATGACCTAAGGAAGAATTTCTGCTTTTTTATAGTAGACATTTATCATTTTGTCTTCATTTGCATAATGCAAAAGTGGTAAAATGTGATTTTGGGTCAATAAAATTTGGACGCTGCTTTTTACTGTGTCTTTGCTTTTGATTAGATTGTGTAGTTAAACATGAAGAAATGTACAGACTAGCTAGAAAGGTGAAAGAGGAGATCTGAGCAGCATGGAGTGCTCTGCAATGGTTTTAGGTTACTGTCAATAAAGTGATTCTTCTCTTGTTTAGGCTTTAGAGATTAATGACGCAGTCATTCCTTAAAGAAGCCCTATCACCTCCAGAGATGAAATGGCCTCGGGCAATGTATCTGCTTGTGAAGGGGCTACCATTCTGAGAGATTTTTATGTTACTACAAGTTCTGCGGGAGCCCTTCATTTAACAAGACACAAGTTCACATACAGTAAATTCAAAAACAAATTAGTTTTCTTAACTAATGATGAGTTAATGAACTAATCAATGGAGCAACACTTCTAAATATTTAAGTTATTTAATGATTTTAAAGGAGGTACATAATGTGCTGGATAATATATGGAGACTTTATTATCAAGACAGCAATTTACCTATGTTACTTAACTATGCCCTGAGCAAACTTACTCAGCATTTTTATATTATACTTAAACAATTTCCTGTGTTATCTCACAGCACCTCATTAGGCAGATTATGATGTTAAATTAATAGAGCTTCCTGACCTGCCCTTGGTCACACAATTAATAGTAGAGCAGTACTAGAAAATCAGTTTGAGTGCTAGTACGCTCTGCCACTTTATTATGTTTTTTTCCTTTACTTTTCTTTTGAATTCTTCCTTTTCTAAAAATCATTTCGCTTACTTTTATGATACCGATTTACAATTACTAGATAATACTTTCATAGGCGATATTGCCAGGGCTCTAAACAAGGGAATTCCCCTGAAAGACATCCCACCCCTTGCCCAATCTGTTAGAATGAAGGAATTTTATGCACCACGGTTTTCCTTGAGCAGCCACAGGTAAATGCACCACTTCATAACTAACTATACATGCCCAGAATTGCACTGCTTTCTCTTTCTTTGCAAGTGTGAAAAATAAAAAATGCAAAGTCAAATCTTCTTCCTAAACACACATTACAGCAATGGGGCAGGGGGAAATGGGAAGTCTGTGAGTACCTCTTTCCTTGCTTCCTTTGACCCAATGCCTGTCAGCATTCTATTCTAAAACATTCTACTGTCACATGCTATTACTCAAAGCACAGGATAAACCCAGATAATGCATAAAATTACTGTGCTTACTGTGTCTCTATTTGAAAAATGAACCAAAAGAATGAAGGACCAATGAGAATCTTTAAAGAGGGCAGCAATATCAATTACAAACACCAATTTAGCAAATCTTTAAAAAATTGACTATTTTTATATCTTTCTTCATTGCCTGTCTACAAGTTAGAAAAACTATATAGAAATGTTAAGCAAGGAATGTGAATTATTATAAATAAGCATTCTGAGTTATAGAAATCACACACCGCAAAGGTGGTATTAACCACAAACAAAGTTACAGGTCATGAGGGCTGTGACTGTTCCGGATTCTACACCAACATTCTATTCTAAATGACAATGGCTCTCATCACTCCTTGGCCAATGTCTTAGGAAGTGGAGCCTTGCTTGCGATTTAATCTCCCCAAATGTTTTTTGAGAATCACAGATTTTCTTGCCTGTATCTTTGAATCAATCAGTGTTACCCTACTGGAACAGAAACAAAAACTTCAATTTTCAAGTCTGGCTCTCCAGCAAAGTAGCCACCTCCGGTGTCTCTGTTTTTGGTAGGGTAGAAGACTCTCTTCTATGGATAACACCATCACCCACTCCCAAGAAAGGTGTTCCAGTAGCTCAGCATTTTTGGAACAAGAGGCAGAAGGATTCCCCCTGCTCCTCTTCTAATGTTCACACATGGACAACCTGTGCCCTAAATTATAAACTAGTATAGTTCTTGCTATGTAAACATCACAACAAAGCTTTAAGTTGTCTCTACTCACCTTTATATCCTAGGTGATGTTATCCCATCCCATGGATTTAAATAGAATCTATATGATGAAGGTTTCCCTGTTTATAACCGCAGCCTCATTCCCTCTTCTGAACTCCAGATGTGAACATTCAACAAACCACCTCAGCATCTCTTACATATCCAAGAATGCCGTCAATGTCAACGTTTCCAAATAGGCTTCTGAGCTTTTTCCCTCACCTATTATTCTAGGTCTCACTAATGGCACTTCTATTCGTTTCCAATTACTCAAACCAAAACTTTCCGAGTTTCTGGACTACTTTCTCTCTCTCACTTACCAAGCCCATTTCTTCAACACATCCCATTCGGAGGGGCTTTAAAATTTATCCAGAATCTGACCACTTCTCACCTTCCCACCTCTACTGCTGTCCCCCCAGTTCAAACCATAAGAATTATTGTTCTAGTCTTCTTACTGGCCTCACTACTTCCATATTTGTTGACTGTCCAGAAAATTGCCTGAGGTAGTTTTTATCAAGGTTAATTTGGATATTGCATTTATCTCTTCAAAACTCTAACGACTCCCTTATTAAAGATGCTGTGCTAGGGTATCAAGTCCCATTTACTCTGACTCTTGTAGCCTTGCCCACCACTTCTCTGACTTCAACTGCCATTTTTCTTTCCTATTCCTTTACGTGACTATTTACTACTAGTATTATTTTTTCTTAGTATTACCATTATTTTTATTATTCATAGCACTTATTATCAACGAGCATAGTATATATTTCTTTGTTAACGTATTCCCTCATTAGAACATAAGTCCATAGGAGGAATTTGTTTTGTTCACTAAATAACTCCCCATGCCTTTAATAGTATGTGAAGCACAGGGAGTACTCAATCTTGTTGGATGAATGAATGAGTGAAGGTGACTGTATTGGAATACATTTCCGTCTTACTTGCAGGCTAGTCCCAGAACTCATATTATTCTTGATAAGAATAAGTTTTCTGCTTGAATATAACAAGGGCCAAGGCAAATAATATGTTATAGTCATATGACATTTATTCTTTACCAGGAAAATATCTCCAAAGTATGTGGGAAACAAAAACACAAAAATCATGAGTGCAGCAAATCTTTCTAACCCCTCAGATTTTCATAGTCACCATACAGAAGGTTCTGAGATGAAATACCTTGTGTATTTTATTGTTAATCTTATTGTAGACATATTATTATAAAATAATCTTCTTCAGAAACCAGTGTTACCCTGAAAATCTTAAAGCAGAGATGGTTTTGCTGTAAAAACTTTAACTTTCTACTTAAATTATTCCCTGAGTTAGAGGCCAGCCTCTGAATACATAATTCCCATTGCAAAAGCAAGCTTGCTAGTGTTCAATCCATTTATTAGGTCTTTCCTGTATCCTTTAGGGACTAAAGGAAGAGAAGGTACGTCTCCACCAGAAAAGCCCAAGAGACAGCACAAATGATTACACAGCTCTACATATCCTGTGTGCCATCTACACTCCCCTAATCTACCTGTATGCCCCATTGCAACCCATCCTTTCTGGGGTCTGACCACAGTGGTCTCTTCATTTCTCTATCCTCAACACAAAGGAGTATCTTAGTTCATTCATACATATTATCAGCATACTCTAAAGTTATATAAGTTTTCTGAATAGTTGATATACAAAGTTTAATCAGCTTCCTACTGTCACTGACACCTCTCTCTCTCTGCCTTAAAGACATCTGTAATTATGCTCTATATTTTTTTTCAAGATTTTATTTATTTATTTGACAGAGAGAGAGATCACAAATAGGCAGACAGCCAGGCAGAAAAAGAGGGGGAAGGAGGCTCCCCGCTGAGCAGAGAGCCCAATGTGGGACTCGATCCCAGGACCCTGAGATCATGACCTGAGCCAAAGGCAGGGCCTTAACCCTCTGAGCCACCCAGGCGCCCCTATGCTCTATCTTCTTATCATGTGATGCTGACCTACTTTCTTATTCACAGCAGCTCACAGTTTAAAGAATAATAAAAATCTCTTGCCAGCTTGGGCAAAATATTAATACTGATATAGGTAGAGTCCATGGCAATTATAGAGACATTTAGGTCCCAGGAGGACCAGAGACTTAAAACCACTGATGCACTCTCTTTGTGAGTAGGCATATCCATAATGTCATAGGTTCAAGTAGATAATTCCACCACATGAAGAACATTCTTATTTTACCTGGTTTTCTCCATCACACTGACTTTTGTTTTCTTTTAGCATAATCACAGTGAAAAGAATGATCAGATAGGGGTGCCTAGGTGGCTTAGTCCTTAAGTGTCTGCCTTCAGCACAGATTATGATCCCAGAGTCCTGGGATCAAGCCCCTCCTTGGGCTCCCTTCTTGGTGGGAAGCCTACTTCTTCCCCTCTCACTCCCCCTGCCCGTGTTCCCTCTCTAGCTGTGTTTCTCTCTGTCATATAAATAAATAAATCAATAAACAAACAAACAAACAAATAAATAAATAAATAAAATCTTAAAAAAAAAAAGCTCAGATAATTAAATTACCATTGGATTCTATCTCACACAGTTCTGCACCCTAATCTCAAAAGGCAAGGAACTGGTTTTCAGGTACTCAGGTACAGTTTTGAATACATGGAGATGATACCCTATGGAACTATTCCATCCAGTAAAATACAATAGCACTCAACACTCAATAAATTCATGAAGAGAGGCTAGAAATCAAATCACGGCTCATTGTGTTTTTTTATTTCTCAGAGGAAATTCTAAAGATTTCCACTTACACTCTGAAGAAGCTTAGAACCTAATTTATAGGGGTGCAAATTAGAATTAAAGTTATATGGATAGCTTTTATTTCCTAAAATGATATTTAATATTCAAATAAGTATGTGAGTCTCAGATGCCTTTAATTTCCCAGGCGATAACTAGCAAATCTGCCTTCTTTCTAAAAGAAAACAGGTCTAACTTGATCTCTGAAGGAGCCACTCACTGTCAGAAAAATGAAACTTATCCTTCAATCAGAAACATTCTACGATGTCAAAAAAATAAACAAAAAATCCTACTTTGAGTACTTGTATGATCTATCCCAACTATATTACCTGTTATTAAGTCAAAAGTCACTTTATAAATCCCTAAATCACTTGGCCCTTTCACCATGAAAAAGATAAATTAGGAAAGGATCTTTTGGGGTCATTTAGAAAGCACTTTCTGGTGACAACCACACAAATTAGAATTTTTACTAAGTAGACATGGATTGGTACATAGGGATTTTTATTCACTCTCAGATAATTAAAATCTGGAACACTCCATATTTTCCAACTTAATCTGATGTAAACACAAATGTAGTGTATTTTCTTAAAAAATAATTATTAACATTTTGCAATAAGCAGGCACTATAGGGTATCTGAAAACTATCCTCAATTTTACAGGGGAGAAAATTTCTCAGAAAGTTTAAATAATTTGTTTAAGGTAAGACTAGACAGTTGCTCTGACTGACTTTGAAAACATCCAATTCCAGAGTCCAATGCATACACCACATTAGAATATCTTTCTATATAGAATATAATCCTGAAAACGCACATATAAATCCAGTATCTCATTATAAAAATGGAGTGAATTATTGGCAAAAATGCTTTGATATCAAGACTAGGATCATCATTTCAATGTTGTGATTATCTTTTAAAAATATATGTGTGTGCGTATATATAAATGAAACTTTATTTCTGAGATAACTGTAGATTCCCATGTTCGATTTCATGTTCCCTTCATCTAGTTTCCTCCAGTGGTAACATCTTCCAAAACTTCCAAAACACAATCAAGATCGCCTCGAGAACTGCTGATATAAAAAAAGAAATACCACAACTTAGGGGCTTAACACAAACAAAACTATCATCTTACAGTTCTGGAGAACAACCATTTGAAGTTAATCTCAAAGGGCTAAAATCTGGTGTCAACACTGCTGGAGTCATAGCTACACTTTCTAGGAGAGAATCCATCTTCTTGACTTTTCCAGCTTCTAGTAGCTGCCTTCTTCCTTCTTGAAAGCCAGCAATGTCCTTTGGAATTTTTCTTTCTTCAAATCACTCAGAAGCAGACTGTTCTGCTTCCTTTCTTCCACATTTAAAAGACTCTTGTGATTGAAAAGCATTTATCATGCAAATGGAAGCAAAAAGAAAACCTGAGTAGTAATACTTACACAGAACAAAAACGACTTTAAAACAAAAACTGTAACAAGAGACACATAAGGATACTATAGGATCATAAAGGGAATAATACAAAAAGATATAATTACTGTAAATATTTATGTACCCAATATAGAGCACCCAAATAGATACAACAACTAATAACAAACATAAAGGAACTAATTGAGAGTAATACAGTTATAACAGGGAATTTTAACACTCCACTTACATAAATAGACAGATCATCTAAACAGAAAATCAAGGATACAATGGCTTTGAATGACACACTGGACCAGATGGATTTAACAGATAGATTCAGAGCATTCCATCCTAAAATTGCAGAATGCACATTCTTTTCAAGTGCACATGGAACATTCTACAGAATAGATCACATACTGGTCCATAGGAGAGGCTTCAACAGATTAAAAAAAAACAAAAAAACAAAAAAACTGAGGTCATACCATGTACCATTTCTGACCACAATGCTATGAAACCAGAAGTCAACAGCAAGAAAAAAAATCTGGAAAACCACAAAACGTGGAGGTTAAGTAGGATGCTACTAAACAATGAATGGCTTAACCAGGCAATAAAGGAAGAATGAAAAAAAGTACATGGAAACAAATGAAAATGAAAACACAGCAGTTCAAAACCTTTGGGATGTAGCAAAAGCAGTTCTCTAAGAGGGGAGTTTACAGGAATACAGTCATATATCAAATGTAAGAAAGATCTCATATAAATAACTTAATCTTCACCTAAAGGAGCTAGAAAAAGAGCAAACGAAACCTAAAACCAGCAGAAGGGAGGGAATGATGAAGGTTAGAACAAAATAAATGAAACTGGGCGCCTGGGTGGCTCAGTGGGTTAAGCCTCTGCCTTGGGCTCAGGTCATGATCTCAGGGTCCTGGGATCAAGGCCCACATCAGGCTCTCTGCTCGGCAGGGAGCCTGCTTCCTCCTCTCTCTCTGCCTGCCTCTCTGCCTACTTGTGATCTCTCTCTCTGTCAAATAAATAAAATCTTAAGAAAAAAAAAAAGAAAATAAATGAAACAGAAAGTAAAAGACAATAGAAGAGATCAAGGAAACCAGAAACTGGTTCTTTGAAAAAAAAAATCAACAAAACTGATAAACTTCTAGCCAGGCTTATCAAGAAAAAAAGAGAAAGGACTTAAATAAAATCAAATAAAATCAGAAAGGAGAGAGGAGAAATAACAGCTAATACCACAGAAATACAAAGAACTGTAAGAGAATACCATGGAAAATTATATGCTAAGAAACTGGACTACCTAGAGAAATGGATATATTTCCCAATAACTTCCCAAAACTAAAACCAGAAAAAAATTGAAAATGTGAAGAATCACCAGCAGTGAAACTGAATCAGCAATAAAAAAAAAAAATTCTCATCAAACAGGGATGCTTGGGTGGCTCAGTTGGTGAAGTGCCTTCCTTTGGCTCAGGTCATGATCCCAGGGTCCTGGGATTGGGACCCGCATTGGGCTCCTTGCTCAGTGGGGAGCCTGCTTCTCCCTCTGCCTGCTACTCCCTCTGCTTGTGCTCTCTCTCAGTCTCTGGCAAATAAATAAATAAAATCTTTAAAAAAAACCTCTCAACAAATGGAAGTACAGGATCACAGTTAAACTCTACCAAGCATTTAAAGAAAAGCTAACACCTAGTTTTTTCAAACTATTCCAAAAAGTAGAAGAGAAAGAAAACCTTCCAAATTCATTGCATTACCCTGACACCAAAAACAAATAGAGTCACTGCAAAAAGAGAGAGAGAGAGAGAGAGAGAGAGAGAGAGAACCACAGGTCGATATCTAGAATATAAGTGCAAAATTCCTCAACAAAATATTAGCAAACCAAATCCAGCAATTCATTAAAAAAAATCATTGACCTCATCAAGTGGGATTAATTCCTGAGATGCAAGTATGGTTCAATATTTGCAAATCAGTCAATGTAATACACCACATCAATAAGAGAAAGGATAAAAACCACATGATCATTTAAATAGATGCAGTAAAAGCATTTGACAAAGTACATCTACTCATGACAAAAACCCTCAACAAAGTAGGTTTAGAGGAAACATACTTCAATATAATAAAGGTCATCTATTAAAAACCCACAGCTAATGACTCAATTGTGAAAAACTGAAAGCTTTTCCATGAGGGTCAGGAACAAGACAAGGAAGTCCTCACCACTTTCATTCAACATAGTAGTGGAAGTCCTAGTCATAGCAATTAGAAAACAAAAATATATAAAAGTCATCTAAATCGGCAATGAAGAAGTAAAACTTTCAGTATTTGTCGATAATATGATACTCTACCTAGAAAATCCTAAGGATGCCACCAAAGAACTACTAGAACTGATAAATAAATTCAGTAAAGTAGAAGGATACAAAGTTAATGCATTTCTGAACACAAATAATGTATCAGCAGAAAGAGAAATTAAGAAAACAATCCTATTTAAAATTGTACCAAAATATTAAAATACCTAAGAATAAATATAACCAAGAAGGGAATGCTTTACTCTGAAAACTAGAAAACACTGATGAAAGAAATTAAAGATGACACAAACAAATGGGAAGAGATTCCATGCTCAAAGATTGGGGGAACAAATATTGTTAAGATGTCCATACTACCCAAAGCTATCTATGCGTTTAATGTAATCCCTATCAAATACTAACAGCATTTTCATAGAAATAGAAAAAACAACCCTAAAACTTGTATAGGATCACAAAAGACCCCAAATAGCCAAAGCAATCTTGAAAAAGAAGAACAAAACTGGAGGTGTCACATCCCCAGATTTCAAGTTTTACTACAAAGCTTTAGTAATCAAAACAGCATGGTACTGGTACAAAAAACAGATATAAGATCCATGCAACAGAATAGAGAGTCCAGAAATAAACAAATGATTTGTGGTCAATTAATCCTAGACAAAGGAGGTAAGAATATGCAATGGGAAGTAATCTCTTCACTGAATGGTATAAAAACTGGACAGCTATTTGCAAAAAGTGAAACTAGATCACTTTCTTACACCATATAATACACTCAAAATCGATTAAGGACCTGAGTGTGAAACTTAAAACCATAAAAGTTCTGGATGACAGTAAAGGAGTAATTTCTTTCTCATCAGCCACAGCAACAATTTTCTAGATATGTCTCCTGAGGCAAGGGAAACAAAAGCAAATATAAACTATTGCGACTACATCCAAATAAAAAGCTTCTGCACAGCAAAGGAACAATCAACAAAACTGAAAGACAATCTACTAAATCGGAAAAGATATCTACAAATGACACAGCCAATAAAAGGTTAGTATCAAAAACATATGAAGAACTTATACAACTCAAAACCCCCAAAGCAAATAATCCAATTAAAAACTGGGCAGAAGAATGAACAGACATTTCTCCAAAGAAGACATCCAGATGGCCAACAGACACATGAAAAGATGCTCAATATCACTCATCATCAGGGCAATGCAAATCAAAGCTACAGTGAGATATCATCACACATCTGTCAGAATGGCTAAAAACAACAACACAAGAAGCAAGTGTTGGCAAGGATGTGGAGAAAGGGGAACCCTTATGCCCTGTTGGTGCGAATGCAAACTGATGTAGCCACTACTGAAAACAGTATGGAGGTTTCTCAAAAAAATTAAGAATAGAACTACCATATATAATCCTGTAGTTGTGCTACTGGGTGTTTATCCAAAGAATAGAAGAACGCTAATTTGAAAAGATACATGCACCCTTATAATTGTTGTAGCAATATTTACAATGGACAAATTACCAGAAACAGCCTGTGTCCATAGATAGATGAATGGATAAAGAAATGTTATATATACACAATGGAATATTATTCAGCCATAAAAAGAAAGAAATATTACCATTTGCAACAATGTGGATGGATCTAGGCAGTATTATTTTAAACTAAGTTAGCCAGTCAGAGGAAGGCAAATAACAAAGGATTTTATTTATATGTGGAATTTAAAAAACATAGAGCAAAAGCAAAAAAAAAAAAAAAAAAAAAAGACAACTTGAGAAACAACCTCTTAATCATAGAGAACTGATGGTTACAGTTAAACTGTTATTCAGAATTATAATTTCAATAGCAACATATGAGTGATACAGTGTCTCTGCATCTTTGCCAACATTTGGTGTTGTCACTATTTTTATTTTAGCCATTTTTATGGGCAGTTGATCACTTTATTCACTTATTCTTTTGATGCTTGAAGAGTCTCTAGTGTATCTCATGTTTCATTACTGATGTTGGTAGTTTGTATTTTCTTTGCCAGTCTTGGTGGTTTGTCAATTTTATCGATGTTTTCAAAGAATCAGGTGTTTCACTGATTTTCTACAATTATTTGCCCTCTTGTGTTTTTGTTTTAAATTTCACTAAATTCTGCCTTCTGCCTTTACCCTTATTATTTACTTCTTTCTGCTGCTTTGGTTTTGGTTTTGGGATATTTTTTCCCTACTAGGTTCTCGGTAAAAATCCTAACTAGACACTCTAAAATTAAACACTCATTTTGCCAGCTCCTTTAGGTTGCAGAGAATCTAAAGTGACCTTGGTCTGGGATGGCCTGCGGTCTCATGGCTGATCATGTAGACCTGGATATCACCACCCAATTTAGGAAAACTCCAGAAGGGCATTTTAGCTCCAGGGCTCTCTGTGTGGTTAGCCATTGTACCTATATTGAACTTGGCTTTTTTGTATTCCCAAAGCTGCTTTCTTGCCCTTGTAGAGCTCTTATCCCCAAGGGCTTTCCATAATAACATCCAGGCCAAATCTCTTAGTGAACTCAACCTGCCACATGGTTTGATTACTGTTCCCTTCAAGCCAAAGAAGTTAGTCTAATTTTTACATTGTGGTACTGATACACTTTGATTTTTATCATCTTAGTTTGTGCTTTCCTTCAATCTGTTTTCTTGCTTTTCTCTTGTTTTCCCTTCTTTAGGATGATGAAGATGTCCCCCTCTTTTTTATGTGGGTGACAGGCAGTCTGATTCTTTTCCCTTTGATAGTCTGACATTATATTCTTTTTCCATTTATAATATGAGGTTTCATTTTACATACTTAAAAATTCTGAAGTTATTTAAATTTCTTTTTCTTCTGTAAAGTATTACAAGGAATTAAGAGCACGATTACTTTAAAGTCTATATTACCAAATATTAACCAGTATTTTAGCTTTATTTTTAATTTCAATCTCAAAAAAATATGATGCTTTAATAGGGGCAGAATTTTTTTTTTTCATTTAGTCACACATTAACCAAATAAGGAGTAGCTTGATAATAAAATAAGGACTATTACTACTTCCTAAAAGAGCTTACTCCTTTCCTTTGTACCCAGCATAAAAGGTGATACTATCCAATATCTTAAATGCTCCCTCCACTAGTTTTATCTGGGAATCTCCTATTAAATTCCCCATTGAGGTATGTACTCCTTTTTACAATGAACTGTATTAGCATTAAAGCAGAAATTATAGGTACATGGGGTTCTCAAGTTTTCCATGTTGAAAGCTACCTGAATGTTGGCTTATGCCTCAGGATTTCTGGCTTCCCTTCATTTGGGCATCTGTGGATGCCATACATTTTGGTCAATGAGCAATGTATCGAAATGTTACACACACACACACACACACACACACACACACACATTTTTTTCCTTAGGATTTCAGTGACAGTGTTGTACAGAGTATAAGAAATGGCAGTGTATATGGTAATTAGAGTTTGTTTTCAGCTCTTAAATCTAGAGGAGTCTTTTTAGACAAATGTGAATATTTATCTCAGGTTAATGAAGTTTAAGATGGAAAATCTAAATATTATTCTCCATCTCACTTTTGGTCTAGGACCCATACAATATTAAGTTATGATAGCAAAAGCTCTGAGAAATGCTGTCATGATGAAACATCACTTTTACCTTACCATTATTTCACCAGAAACTCTTTTATTTTATCCCATATATAATATCTTGCTGAATATCCATGGGATATATATTTTGAAGTTATATATTGAGTTACACATAGAAGAAACAGAAAGGCACTAAAACAATCAGGGGGAAAAACAATTCTAATGTTTCCAGTCCAACTGCAATCCAGCAGATATAATTATGTTGTGGATTTTAGAAAAGCTTAGCTTTTTGACCCCGAGGAAAAGACTAGGTATCTTTTATTAAATGATATTCAGAAAAGAAGCTCTATAAATATCTTCTGTCTGTTAAATGTACAATTTTTCTCTGATGAAAAAACATAGTTTCCGTGGCTCACCAAAGGAGATCTATTTTCTGTCTCAAAGAATTCTTTCTTTGATTCGTCTGAATTCCAAAACGTTTTAGTTTATGTAGGTCACTTGGTAGGTTTTAAAGAGTTTAACTTTTGTACTTTATTGAGAAATTCAAAGAACACATCAAAGCAACTCTTTACCTTTCCTGACACTTGGAATACTTTACTTCAATCAGATGTACAGACATGGATATGAGAAGGTAAAAAAGAGAAAGATAATTATTTTTGGTCTAAATATTTTGGAGTTAAAGAGAAACTCTAACAATTGACCTTCCTGGCAATGGCTTAATATAACATCACAATTGTAAATGCCCCAATGGTCTTTTGTTATCTGCTTTTGATTGTAATGACCATTTAACTGAACTTCACTGACTTGTATTAAAAAAATAACCATTTTTCCCCCAAATATCTAAAAGCATGGAGGAATGAAAGCTTAATAAAAATTGAAGATTCAAAAGAACCTTCGATATACCCATACTTCAATTAATGTTCTATATATCTCATTTTCCTCTTATCTCCTTGAGCTGATACAGGTTTGGGTAGTTGGGGACTTATCCATGTAACCAACTGCATTTGTGGTGAACATATTGTTTAATAATATTCTACAAAAGAGCAAAACAAAAAATTGTATCTTCTCAGTATTGTTCAAAGGGAAATTATATTAGAGGAATGGTATTCTCAAACTGCTGATAGCTATTTTTTTCTGTTTCAAACTTCTCTTGATAAAATATATTAAAGTTTTGTAATAAAGTTAAAAAAAAGGTAACCTTTAGGAGTTTTACAGTTTTAGGTCTTTTGTGAAAGTCTTTAATCTATTTTGAGTTGATTTTTATATATGGTATAAAGTAGGAGTATAATTTTCTTTATAGTTTGCATCTGGATATCTACTTTTTCCAGGGCTATTTCTTGAACAATCAATTCCCCATTGTATATTCTTGGTTGTTAAGTAATGATAAAGTTTTGGTTGTGCTAAATGAGTAAGTTCTAGACATCTGCTACACAGCACAGTGCCCATAGTTAACAATGTGGTATTATGTACTTCAAAAGTTGTTAAGTTGACAACAGTGGAGACAGTGGGCATCTCTGCAGTGTTCCTGACCTTAAGAGAAAAGGTTTCAGTTTTTCCCCATTGAGAATGGTATTTGCCGCAGGCTTTTCATAGATGGCTTTTATGATATTGAGGTAAATTCCCTCTATCCCTCCACGTTGAAGAGTTCTAAGTAGGAAAGGATGCTATATTTTGTCAAATGCCTCTTCTGTATCAATTGGGAAGATCATATGGTTCTTGTCTTTTCTTTTATTAATGTGATCTATCACATTGATTGATTTGCAAATGTTGAACCATCCTTGCATCCCAGGATTAAATCTCACTTGGTCATAGTGAATCATCCTTTTGATGTATCTTATTGCCTAGTAACCTGGTGAGCATTTTTGCATCCACGTTCATCAGGGATATTGGTTTATAATTTTTTTGGTGGGGTCTTTCTCTGCTTTGGGGGTGAAGATAATTTTGGCCTCATAGAAAAAGTTGGGAAGTTTTCCTTCCTTTTCTATTTTTTGAAACAGCTTTAGTAGAATAGGTATTATTTCTTCTTTAGATGTTTGGTGGAATTCTCCTGAGAAGCCATCTGGCCCTGGACTCCTGTTTTTTGGGAAGTTTTTGATTACTGCTTCAATTTCCTTGCTCGTTATTGGTCTATTCAGATTGTCTATTTCATCCTGTTTCTGTTTTGGTAGTTTGTAAGTTTCCAGGAATGCACTCATTTCTTTCAGATTGTCGAATTTGTTGGCATATAATTGCTAATACTATGTTCTTAAAATTGTATTTCCTTGGTACTAGAAGTTCTAACCTCAGCAATTAGACAACAAAAAGTAAAAAAAAGGCATTCACATTGGCAGAGAAGAAGTCAAACTCTCACTCTTCACAGAAGGCACGATACTTTATGTGGAAAACCCAAAGGACTCTATCCCAAAATTGCTAGAACTCATACAGCAATTCAGCAATGTGGCAGGACACAAAATCAAAGCACAGAAATCAGTTGCATTTCTATACACTAACAATGAGACTGATGCAAGAGAGATTAAGGAACCGATCCCATTTACAATTGCACCAGAAACCATATGGTATGTAGGAATAAAGCTAACAAAAGAGGTAAGTGATCTGTACCCTAAAAACTACAGAACACCTAAGAAAGAGATTGATGAAGACACGAAGAGTTGGAAAAATATTCCATGCTCATGGATTGGAAGAATAAATATTGTTAAAATGTCTATGCTACCCAGAGAAATCTACACATTCATCATAATTCCTATAAAGATACCATCAACATTTTTCATAAGGCTGAAACAAATGATCCTAAAATTTGTATGAAACCAGAAAAAACCCCAAATAGCCAGAGGGATATTAAAAAAGAAAACCAAAGCTGGGGACATCAGAATTCCAGATTTCAAGCTATATTACAAAGCTGTGATCAAGACAGTGTGGTATTAGCTCAAAAATAGACACACAGAACAATGCAACAGAAGAGAGAACGCAGAAATGGGCCCTTAACTCTATGGTCAACTAATCTTTGACAAAGCAGGAAAGAATATCTAATGGAAAAAAGAGAGTCTCTTCAATAAATG
Source organism: Spilogale gracilis (assembly GCA_004023965.1). Classification (NCBI taxonomy): domain Eukaryota; kingdom Metazoa; phylum Chordata; class Mammalia; order Carnivora; family Mephitidae; genus Spilogale; species Spilogale gracilis. The sequence continues at coordinate 102,823 of PITA01001566.1, read as the reverse complement.
GTGCTGGGGAAGTTGGGCAGCCACATGCAGAAGAATGAAACTGAACCATTTCTTTACACCGTATACAAAAATAAACTCAAAATGGATAGTAGATCTAATTGTGAGACAAGAATCAATCAAAATCCTAGAGGAGAACATAGGCAACAACCTCTTTGACCTCAGCCACAGCAACTTCTTGCAAGACACATCTCTAAAGGCAAGGGAAACAAAAGCAAAAAATGAACTATTAGGACTTCATCAAGATAAAAATCTTCACAGCAAAGGAAATAGTCGACAGAACTAAAAGTCAAGCTAGGGAATGGAAGAAGATATGTGCAAATGACATATCAGATAAAAGGCTAGTATTCAAGATCTATAAGGCACTTACAAACTCAATACTCCAAAAAGAAATAATCCAATCAAGAAATGAGCAGAAGACATGAACAGACATTTTTCCAAGGAAGACATACAAATGGCCAACAGAATGTGAGTAAATGCTCCACATCATGTGGAATCAAGGAGATGCGAATCAAGATTACAATGAGATGCCACATTCCACCAGTTAGAATGGCCCAAATTAGCAAGACAGAAAACAACAAATGTTGGTGAGGATGTGGAGAAAGGGGAACCCTTTTACACTGTTGGTAGGAATGCAAACTGGTACAGCGACTCTTGAAAACATTATGGGGGTTCCTCAAGAAGTTAAAAATAGAGGGCCCAGAAATTGCACTAGTGGATATATACTCTAAGGATACAGATGTAGTGAAACGAAGGGATGCCTGCACCCCATGTTCATAGTGGTAAGTCCACAATAGCCAAACTATGGAAGAAGCCGAGATATCCTTTGACAGAATAATGGATAAAGATATGGTTCATATATACAATAGAGTATTACTCAGCCATCAGAAAGGATGAATATCTACCATTTACATCAACAGGCATAGACCTAGAGGGTATTATGCTAAGTGAAATATGTCAATCAGAGAAAAACAATTATTGTATGGTTTCACTCATATGTGGAATATAAGAAATAGTGTAGGGGATCATAAGGGAAGGGAGGGAAAACTGAATGGGAAGAAATCAGAGAGGGAGACAAACCATGAGAGATTCTTAACTCCGGGAAACAAATTGAGGTTGATGGGAGGGGAGATAGGTGCGAGGGATCAGGTTACTGGGTGATAGACATTAGGGAGGGCATATAATGTGAAGAGCACTGGGTTTATATGCAACTGATGAATTACTGAACGCTACATCTAAAACTAATGACAAACTAATGACATCTAAAACTAATGACCAAAACTACTGGCTAACTGAATTTAAATTTAAAAAAAGTTAGTAACTGGGGAATTCTCATGTTAAGTGATCTTACTACAAGCAAAACAAAATAAAAATGTAAAGGACACATGGAAATTTTGAGAGGTGTTGGATATGCCCATTACCTTGATTATACTGTGGTATTGGCATGTATTCAAACTCCTCACATTGTAGACATTAAATATGTAAATTTCTTCATGTATCAGTTATACCTCAAAAAGTTGCTTAAGAAAAAAAACAAAAGTGGGCACCTGGGTGTCTCAGTGGGTTAAGCTTCTGCCTTCAGGCAGGTCATGATCTCAAGGTCCTGGGATCCAGGCCTGTGTTGGGCTCTCTGCTCAGCAGGGAGCCTGTTTCCTCCACTCTCTCTGCCTGCCTCTCTGCCTACTTGTGATCTCTCTCTCTGTAAAATAAATAAATAAAATCTTAAAAAAACAAACAAACAAAGGAAACAGTCAACAAAACAAAGAGGCAACCCACAGAATGGGAGAAGATATTTGCAAATGACTCTACAGACAAAGGGCTGGTATCCAAGATCTATAAAGAACTACTCAAACTCAACATCCAAAAAGAAGATGAACACATCAAAAAATGGGCAAGAGACATAAAGAGGCACTTCTCCATAGAAGATATACAAATGGCTAACAGACACATGAAAAAATGTTCAGCGTCACTAGCTATCAGGGAAAATTCAAATCAAAACCACACTGAGATACCAATATACAAACAGCTAACAGACACATGAAAAAATGTTCAGTGTCACTAGCTATCAGGGAAATTAAAATCAAAACCACACTGAGATACCACCTTACACAGGTCAGAATGGCCAAAGTTAACAAGTCAGGAAACAAGTGTTGGAGAGGCTGTGGAGAAAGGGGAACCCTCTTACACTGTTGGTGGGAGCACAAGTTGGTGCAGCTGCTTTGGAAAACAGTGTGGAGATTCCTTAAAAAATTAAAAATAGAGTTACCCTATGACCCTTCAATTGCACTACTGGGTATTTACCCCAAAGATACAGATGTAGTGAAAAGAAGGTCCACATGTACCCCAATGTTCATAGCAGCAATGGCCACAATCACCAAACTGTGGAAAGAGCACTGGGTTTATACAAAAAAATGCCCATCAACAGATGAACGGATGTGGTACATATATACAATGGAACAGTATGCCTCCATCAGAAAGGATGAATATCCAACTTTTGTAGCAACATGGACTGGACTGGAAAGGATTATGCTGAGTGAAATAAGCCAAGGAGAGAAAGTCAAGTATCACATGGTTTCACTTACTTGCAGTGCATAAGGGGTAACTTAGAGGATAGTAGGAGAAGGAAAGTAAATGGGAAGTAGGGTAATCCAGGGAAAGAAAGGAAACAACAGAGACTTTGGACACAGAAACAAACTGAGGGACTTGGAGGAAGGGGGGTGGAGGGATGGGAGGGCCTGGTGGTAGGTACTGAGGGCACCTATTACATGGAGCACTGGGTGTGGGGAACGGGGAATGAATCTTGGAACACTGGAAAAAAATTAAGTAATAAAAAAATAAAAAAAATAATAAACCATTGCTAAATAAAAACAAAAAACCACAAACAAATAAAAAACAAAAGTAACCTTGTTTTTCAGCTAATTGCAAAGAGGATTTATCTTTAAATGATCTTTGGGTTCTGATTTAAACAAAATCTTTGGTTTAATCTGATAACTTGAAATCCATAATTTACACAGAAATATCTACCATTATAAAAAGCAGACAATCAAGAAAGGTTCATCAACCTGTCTAGGGCTTTTAAGAAGGAAAGTGCATTCCCTGGCATTTTGTATAAAAATAGCCAAGAGCCTTTGGGGCTACCCAAAAATCTAGATTGAGAAATAGTAACTAAGACTTCTAAGTTTGTTTAATGCCAGAATGAGACTTAAAAATAATTTAGTCAAGCCCCCAAATTATAAGATACACTAACACAGACCATACAGAACTATTTTTATATATAAAGCAGGTATACTATTCTGAATTCTGACAGTAAACAGAAGAAATATTAGTACTTGTATTACGTCTCCATATTAAGACCCTGATTCAGGTCAGTTTTTCTCTATGGCTACTTTTAAGACTTGTATAAGTAGATGAGTTTACAGTCAATATGAAATTGATGAACATATTTGGTTTGACTCCCATACTACAGGATCTCAGAGTGAGTCCAAGGGAAGAAGAAAAGTCTGATGTGTTTCCTCCTCATGGACACAGACAGAAAGTAATTTAGTTTTTTATTCATATATCTCTTAAGGAAATTCAAATTTTCCCACCAAATATATTTTTCAGAAGGTCCTGACTTACTCTTTGTGGAAATAAACACTTCTTAAAAGTGTGAGTCAGAAGAATCTTTGGGGAAGATTTATATGTAACAGAAATCAGCATTATACAAATAAAAAAAAACTATATTTTATAACTAATTTTGACCTTTCTGTAGCAAATATTTATTTTTCCAGAAGTTAAATTACTTATATTTTACTATTCTTTCCATACTTGCCCTTGAAATTATCTTCTTGGTGTTCCCTCTCTGGACAGATAATAAGTTTTTAAAAAATAATAATTTTCTCTTATTAACTATTATATCTTTACCTCCTCTACATACTTGGTTACAAAGAGTCTACCAATAAGTTGTTTTACTTAAACTCATATAAACATTGGTAAAGAAACTATAATCTGTAAGACATTTTTCTACACATACAGGGTATAAAAATTAAGGTGAAAAAGGCACTACTGATCTTGACAATAGAATTTCTAGCTTTCTCTCTTCTCCAAACATATTTGGATCTCCATTAATAGCATTTTTATATGCATTTTTTTAATTTGGTTTAGCTGTTTACATTTTTTAAAAGATTTTATTTATTTATTTGACAGAGAGAGAGATCACAAGTAGGCAAAGAGGCAGGCAGAGAGAGAGAGGAGGAAGCAGGCTCCCTGCTGAGCAGAGAGCCTGATGAGGGCCTTGATCCTAGGAGCCTGAGATCATGACCTGAGCCAAATGCAGAGGCTTTAACCCACTGAGCCACCCAGGCACATTTTTTTAAAAAACAGCCATTTACATTTCTGTCACTATATTCTAATCACAAGAAACAGATCCCTATGCAATGCTGCCAAAGAAGAGGAGGCTGATTCTGAGGACTTCAGAGACTTCTCAAATGTACCTATGGGTAGGTGAGGGGAAAATGCCAGGCTATAGAGAGACAGGAGCTATAGTGAGGATCTGCATTCAAGACCACTCTAGGGTCTTTAGAAAAAGTAGGTTCTAGAATTTAACTCCAGGGTTCTGTTATTAATGTAGTTTAACTTTAACTCTCATGTCTTATTTTTTTTTACTGTCATGCTACTAACTTTCTCTTCTTCCTTCATGGATTTTACACTTCTGGAAATTTGCATTACATGTCCTTGCATTATTAAGGGCTTTCCATATGACTATATTCTATTTCCACTTTGTTTCAACAGCTTGAAATGGAGAGAAAATTCCTTTTTTGTTAAGAGGCAGCATCTAAGTCAGAGCAATAAAGAGTATCTAATTAGCCCACGACATCTGTCAGAATCTACTCCCTGCATCCTCTTCTCTGAATCTTTCTTCAATGCTGACTCCTCGCTTCCTGTAAGATGATACTCCTCCAGCTTCCACTAAGAACAATAATTTCTTCAGGTTCTTGTTTTACTTTGTGTGCAGTCATTTCACACTGCTTTGAAACTGTTTATGTGACTTTTTCTTCATTAGGCCATAAGCTTGTTACTTCTTTTTTATTTCTGTTTCATGTCACGGAGATTGAAAATTAAACTCCTAATACATGTTTGTGAGGGAGGTGATAGATATTACAATTAAACTCATGGAGGTGGCTATTAGTAGAAATCAAGGACTTCTGCAGGGATAAAGTGGTGTCTGAGATGAACTTTATAAGATAAATAAGCAGGAATCTGACAAAATTGAAGATAGCCCCCTAAACGGAACAGAAAGCATGAGGGGAAAGCATGTTCTTGGATACATATGAAATATCCACTTTTATGATGAACAAATAATACTGACATTCTCACATGTGCATAGCTATCTTTTGAAAAGGTGGAACTCAATGAGGAAGAAATAGGAAACCCTTTCATTTTTCCGCACCAATACTCAACATTCTGCTGGATAACCCTTCCATACCCATTGATCATATCTCAGACAGTTACAATTGCTTTCTGATAGGTTGTTTTTTTGTTTTGTTTTGTTTTGTTTTTTTTATTACAGCAACAGTCTCGCTTCCCTTCTTAAGAATCATTCCTAGGTATTAGGAAATTCGAACTCAGAACAAACCTTCAATTTTATCTCCAGGTCAAAGCTTGAACTCTCCCTTGAGATCAAATCTGACTCATTGTTTACAAATCTGCATTGGGGAAAGTGGAAGCAGTGTATTCTTTCATTCTTTTCCACCTTGTCCTATTTATTTTTGGACTGTTCTAGGATTGCAGTGGAGGGAGGGAATAATAGATGAAGAGAAGCAAAAAGTCATAAGTCATTCAGTGCAGTTGAAGTTCTTTCTTAGCTAATAATGATTGAACTTGATCATAGTGTTTGTATTGGCTGTTCCTGAGATACATTCTGGAAGGACCTCTGATGGATTCCCTTGGCGTGCCACTCACTTGCTCTCAAGGGTCTTTCTTTTCCTGCTGTGGGGTAGGAAAGGAAATTGTACTAAGCACTTTCACCTAGGCTAACAGCTTATTAGGTCAAAATTCTAGAATGTTTGATTTGAAAGCACAGGGGGTAAGGATAAAAGGAGAAATCAGCTGCATCTTGGGATCTCCATATCTTAGGGGATAGCTTTCAGTGTCTTTGTGGGAATACTTATAAACTAATATTTCTATCATAAGACCTCTGCTAGAAATTCTGACACAACAAGACTCATGTGCCATTTCACTGTTTCATGAGAATCTCCCCTTGCAATTAAAGCTGAACTTAAGTCTCATTGTTTTTGCAAGAGCTTCGGTAGTGTCTATTTCAAGGAATAAACACTAGCGTCTAGTGTTTACAAGAGAGTGTGAAATCCATTTAAAAATCTGTGTGATCCACACAGAAGTAGGATTGAAATGTTCACTATAGGAGTTATGAAAGAACACTTCTAGAGGAGGCAATGTGAGTAACTGTCTATCTATCCTCCCTTCTTCCTTGCTAACAGAATTCCACTTTTGTGGAGTTTTGTGGAGGCCAAAAATGAGCTTGGTTTAAATTACAACAACAATAAATTCATTTCCCAGTATTTCTAGCATATGAGTGTGACTGACTATATGGCACAGCGGGCCTGAGTCAGCAATAATTATAAAGGCTACTTGGCATTATTAAATCAAGATAAGTTTTATTGTTTCTAGAATTTTCAGTTTATCAAAGACAAGGAAAATGCCAAGGAGCTCATGAATACTGACTGTGAGTAATTTTATTATGTCCTCTTTCTACATGAGTATAAAGTTTCTACAGAATTGCTAATGCTTTATCAATTAGTATAACAGGTTAGGACTTAATCAATCTTTTAAATTATTCTATCAAAATAATATTGAGTGGCTACTTTATGATGCGTGCCTAGTGCTATTCTTTGCTGTCGGGATATAAGAGCAGATAACTCATACACAAATTCCCTAACATCACTGAATTCATTGTCAAACAATATGCAAAACAGGTAAAATACATCATATATTAGTAATGATGTGTTGATTTGTAAGCTAGAAGAGGTATATTTCTGAGAAAAATTTGTTTTTTGAACACCTACTATATTTCCTACATTGGTATACAAGAACAAGTGTCTAGTTTCCAAAAAAGTGGTAAAACAAAGATACTTGATTAGAGAGGATGTGGTATTTTAGAAGCCAGACACAAAACCTATCACATAAACTCACAACACTAATATGAGATATTAGGAATGATATCCGACATTTCAGTCAAAAAATGGAACACATTGCCAAGGGAAGTCTGAAACTTCAACCTGGACCCAGAAATTAATATTATCAATTATTATTATGCTCAATAATTACAATCATGCCTTGCTCTTTTTGGAAACAGACCAAATAAGTGACCTCTGTTGCTCTTATATTTATATTTCCTCTCTTAAGACATATTTAGTACAAAAATGCTTTTGAATTATTAACAAAAAAGGTGAAATTTAAATGCTGAAGGTCAAAAGAAAAGGACAATTGTTTCACTCTCTCAGAAAAAAAGAAAACAAAACATGATTATTAAAGTAAAAAGAAATATAAAATATAGTGTGACTTTAATTTTATGAGGGCTGGTTTCAGACCTTTTAGAAAAGAGAAATATCAGCACTGATACATAAGTTAGAACAGAGGGAATGTTCCTTCCAGTTTTTAGTAGGAGAACAATGCCAAATAGGACAGCAGGTGAAGTTGTTTTGCTGGGGATTTATATTTTCCTCTGGAAGGTAGATGCTCTGAAGAAAATCTAAGTGGCTCATTCATCTGATACAAAGATGGCACTTCAATTCTGGGCTTTTCCTTTTTTTATCAGCAGCTAGGAAATGAAAATGTGATGCTGAAAGCCTTTGCAAACCCTCTCACAACTTCCTAGCACACACCACTTCCTACTCTGGAGTCAGCCTGTCCAAGGAACCTAATAATTTGTCATGGCTTCCGTTTCCCTCGACACTGGCCCAGATCCCTGGATAGAACTTTCTCTTGATCAACAACTCTAAAGGATTTCCATTAACATAAACATGTATGCTGTCTTTCTCCCCACGCAAAGCATCCAGTATGATGACATTTACCTATCATTTTTAAGTTGAAGAGACTGGGGGAAAATGATAGACAAGGATGACATTAAGATATAGCATACCTATGTTACATAAGAAAACAGATTCTAGAGATTCATTGGAGGGGCTCCAGGGAATAATGATTCAGACATAAGAATTGTTATGGTTAAGTCTTGGTCTACCACATACTGGCCATGAGTTTTATTTTGCTCTTATTTATCTAAGACTTAGTTTTCTTATTTCCAAAAATGTGGTAAGAAATGATAGAATATATGCATGACTTATGCCTATATATCTAGACTATATTTAGTGTAACTAGACTTCTACCTGCAAAAAAATAATCATTTGTACTATTTTGCAATTAGAGACGCAGACAGTCTACGAGAGGGCACACAACAACTTTTTTTTTTTTTTGCTATTTCCACCAAACCTTCTCAGAAGGAAATCCATGAGTTATTTTCTCTCATCTCTCTTTTTTCCTCTATTTTTCTATAATCTTTTCTTTCTTTCATAACCACCAATGCTTCCTTGATTCTGGCCCCAGCCTACAGAAGCAACACAAGACTTTATGGTTCTGTGCCTCACTCCTGTATCTATTCTATAAGCAGGTATAGATCTTAGAAGGCATTTTAGTTTCATTAGCACCTTCCAGGTAAAATATCTACCAGGAAGAACAAGCAAACATAACAAACAAAATCTTTCTTTTGCTAAACTGAACAACTTTCACTCTATCATTTTCTTCCTACTATCATGCCTTCAAAATAGCTTTCTCTTTTCTCTGATTATCCATTGGTCTTGTTTCATCAGTACAAACGGGCAAAGTAGATGTAAGCTGAAAATAAAATCTAGGAATTGCCATGAGATTTTTTAGTTAGTGATCAGAATTGCAAAGGATCATGGCTAGACAGAAATCTTAACACAGAAGTCTGGAACCAGAGTGAAGAAAGTACCATCAGAGAATCGACCAGTGATCAGAAAGTACTAAGATTTTCAGGAAGATGGAGAAAGAATAAATTAAGGAAAGAAAATATGTTTTGCCCTGGAAAGCTGCAGTGCGTCTTTTGAAGGTGTGTGCTACTTCTACTCAGGTTATATAAATAGCCTAGGGTTAAATAAAATCTGAAAGATGAATTTTTCAGGACAGGGTACTGGGATACCTGAGGGCAAATTGCAGGAAGAACAGCTTCAGATAGGCAGGGTCAGTGTAATTGTAGAAAATCTACTGTCAGGGACAGAAAAAAATGTTGATCCTTTACGGTACATGCTTTGTATCATGAAGTCTACTCACGGGCTGGAATACTTAATTCTGAGATAAGAGATGCCTTCTACCATCTATTTTTAGGTGAAGGTGAACAAATCCATTGTTCAATAGGGCCACTTTTCACTGTTACAATCAGGTGTATGATCCTATTGTACATAAACCATAATATATAAATGTGCTTAAGGGAATGGGCTTGGATGTCAGAAAGAATTGGGTTGGGGGTGCTTGGTTGGCTCAGTCCCTGGAGCATGCAACTTCTGATCTTGGGGTTGTGAGTTCGAACCCCACGTTGGGTGTAGGATTTACTTAACAATAAAATATTTAAAAAAAAAAGATTAGGTTTGAATTTTCACTACTTCCTAGCTACATATGAATGGCCAGCCTGCCAATGTCTTGATTTTTCACTTGTGAAATGGTGATGCACAGTCATACAATGAACGATATGCAAAACAAACAGGGCGTGCTTAGGCTGATATATTTCTGTATGACAACTTCTCTTTTAAAACATGATTAATAGAACGGGGAGTTTTAGTCAACAGAGCCAATATGATTCAGGTGACAAGAGAGAACTGTCGATACTTCCCTTCAGTGGAAGGTGCTTAATTGTAGGTTTTGCCACCCTGTTTTCATTCCCTCTGAAATTGCAAATGGATATCTCAGCTGATGTCTTCACAGCATCTGTGCAGGTTCCTGGCCTGAAGGAGATGTAAACGGAGTTTCCAATGGATGATTATGTCAGCTTGTTCTTGTTTGCACTGTCACAAATTAGAAATCAGGCACGTATTCTTCTATAGATCAAGGCTTTCCCTTCCGATGTGGCATGACATCAAAGTGTGGGCAGAGCAGTGGGAAGAACCTGCTGCTTCCTAATAATCAGCAAAACATTTTCTCTGCAGTTATGGAGCTGTGATTCACATTGGCTATTCTGCGGACGGCCCTAGTTTCCTCCTGCCCTGTGTGTGTGCATGCGTGTGTGTGTGTGTGCCTGTGTACAGGATGGGATGCCAAGAGGCATTAGTCCTATAACCTGCTTGCATCAGAAGAGGAAAGAGCCATGACTTGTCTGAGGCATGGGAATGAATGCTGGACTAGGAACCAAGAAAAGCATGGTATTAGCTCTTTACATTTTTGTGGCCCAGCCAAGGGACTTAAATTCTAACCCTTATTTCTTTCAACTTTATAGTGTGTGTGTGTGTGTGTGTGTGTGTGTGTGTGCGTGCGCGTGCGTGCATGCAAGTGCGTGTATGTAGGAAGAGATTAAAGGGAGAATCTTCCCAGCCTATTTTAAAGAGTTGCCATTGGTATTCATGAGACATTTGCTAAGAAACACTAATGTAAAGCGCCTTACAAATGTGAAAGGTTGGGTATCATTGCCCTCCTACAAACCAACCCATTCTCAGAGTGCACAGATTACTCACTGAACATCTCAGGATGTCTCAGGAAAGGCCACAGCTCCTGAAACTTCAGACTTAGAATCTGTCACTCCGCTATCAGGGACCCGGTGTACACATTCCTCTTCCACATTTAATGCACATGAAGCAAATAAAAAATGCTGCATGAATTATTTTGTATCAAATAACTCAAAGAGGTCCTCCTTTTTTAAAAAAAAGATTTTATTTATTTATTTGACAGAGAGAGAGATCTCAAGTAGGCAGAGAGACAGGCAGAGAGAGAGGAGGAAGCAGGCTCCCTGTTGAGCAGAGAGCCTGATGTGGGGCCTCAACCCCAGGACCCTGAGATCACCTGAGCCAAAGGCAGAGGCTTTAACCCACTGAGCCACCCACGTGCCTAAGGTCCTCCTTTTATTATCAGTAAATAACCTCAGGGGACTGGTTGGCCTCTGAATTGGAGCTAGACTTGAGTATCTACCTGGTGGAGAAGAAAGTGGCCAGGTAGAAAAAGGGGGAGTGCTTGGAAAGGGAAAGGGCTTTTGAAAGGGAAGGGGGTGGCAGGAAAAAATGAATATTCCTGGATTCTCATTTTTGCCCGCTTTTAATCTTGAAGCTAAATTTCTGTTCATTTATCTAAGAAATATTAATAATATTAATATTAATTAATCATCAACTGCATTTAAGGTGCTGTGCTAGCTCCAGAAATACTGTTGCAACTAAGACATGCAAACTCTCTGAAAGGAGCTCACAGTCTCATTTGGAGACAAGTATCATCATGAGCATAAAGAAGGGGGCCCCAGAGGAACACATAGGAGAGGTCATGCGTTTATGGGGGAGCTTCCTAGAAAAAGTCACATGCAGGTTGAGATTTGAAAATGAGATAGGAACTAACTTGCTGAAAAGAAGGGAAGGATATAGATCCCTGGATCAAGAGAACATGGCATCCAAAGGGACCCAGAAGTTCAGCAAAAAAATCCTCTAGCCTCCCATCACCTAGTGTTATTGCTAACTTCCTGCCAGTTTTAGGCTGACATCACACAGGAAGCAAACTATTCTTTACTGTATCAAGCCCTTCTGCTTCCACTGACCTAACCAATGAAGCAAATACATAGTTCACAAGAGTCAAGCATGGAAAGCTTCTAGAGTTACTGGGTACCTATAAAGGGTAGAGAATGCATGTGTCTGGCATCGGGAGATGATGTGCAAAGATGAGAAAATATGCAATGTGTAGCAGGCACAGTGAGAGCTGTGCAGAAGAAAGCACGGCAAGCCACCAAATGTGATTCAAATGCTATGGCAAGGAATTTGGATGTCGTCCTGAGAAACATGGAAAAGCTTGCAAAGGTTTTAAGCAAAAGAAGGATATAATCAAAATGGTGTTTTAGAAACATTGCTCTGGCTTTGCTGTGGTATTCAAATATTTTTGATCAAGTACTTCTACTAGTAAATCATTTTGGCCATGCCCCCCTCAATAAATAGTGTGGATGCCTGTACAGACATACACATTTCTTTATACAAATATATATAATATAAATCATTCAAAGTGTGCATTAACAAAAAATGAATGAAGTTCAACTAAATACTAATATTTTAATGTCTTGTTAATCCTTTCGGTCTCTTCCTTTTTTCCTTTTTCCTTTTTCTCCTTCCAGTATTTCAAGGCAAGTCACACACTTATGCTAAGATTCTTTGCTAATGAACATTACCATATGTAAATTCACATATAATTCCTATGTAAGGGCTTTTTTAATGTTGGTCTTCAGGACCCATTTCTTTTATAGATGATTAAATTATCATTGTGTGATGCCACTGTGTAATATAGTTGATAAAGCACTCACAAGGAATAAGAAAAGTTCCCATACAATTTTTGTCCTTGAGATTGCTTCTCTTATTTCATTAACATGACACTGGCTCTAGGGAGAGACACCTTAAGCCATCTGTCCAACTCATGTGACATTTTTACACAAAACTAGGCAACTTAATCCCATAACCATTTAACAGTATACATAAATATTGTGTTCGTTACAACATTATTGAAAAAGAGAAAAAAGGCACAGTGTTTCCAGTGACCCAAATATGCTGTTGAATACCTAGCCTCTCTGCACATACTGCTAGATGTGACAGTTTGAGGAACCAAGCCAGGGGACTAGTGTCACTATATCCAAGAGTAGTAAATATATTTTTCTCACATGTTTGTAAAAAATTAAGTCAGGTGACTTACAAATATTTTTACATGCTATTAAAATTAATATTGATTTTCTTCCCCTACACTCATGGGTCATTTGGAGATTTAGTATTGAGGGTACACATTTAATGGGAAAATAGTAAGGAAAATAATCCAAATTCATAAATCAGAAGCAGGAAGTCCATTCAGGATTATGTTGGCATAATCCTGGTAACACCTGATGACATTCAGAACTACAGTTTGGCAATAGGGATGGAAAAATATAGACATATGTGGGAGATTTTAAAAAGATATTTGGTTTTGTGTTTGTAGTAGATGTGGGGAATCTTCAGGCAGAAAGAAGTGTGAGGATCCAGATGAGGTTCAACTGTCTACACACTGAACAGAATCTACTATAATTAGCCTGTGACAGAAGTGTGAAACAGGGGCCGACCTCTGTTAGAGTTCCATCTACCTGCCCAACACTTTGTATCCATTTTCCAGAGTAATTCTTGTGGCCTCTCCTTCCCTGGACTTCTCTAGACTCAAGTAGCCTAGCATTTCCTCCAGTCGTGCCCACCTTGGACTGTCCCAGCCCACATAAGATATTATTCTGAGCAAGCAAAAGGCTCAAGCCTCCACACGGAAAACCTGGATGGTTTTTAGTCTCAAGCTAGAGGCCCAAGTCTTTGATTTCTTACAAAGTACTTATTCCGTATTGATATATTTTAATAAGTCAGCATGTCTCTTCCTCTCAGGGAATACATACCCATTATAACAGGTATCACATGAATATAATGCCTTTGACCCAAATGAGTATCTCTGGGTAAGAATGTTAGAGCTACTGAGAGAAAGGTTAGGGAGGAGCAGGCTGCCTATGTGTGTGGGATAGGAGGTGTGTGTGGGGGGGAGAGATTGGAGAGAGAGATATACAGAGAGAGAATTGAGTATGTGTGGCAACAAAAAAAAATCTGTATAAGAAAAGATAATTTGGAGCACCGGGGTGGCTCAGTCAGTTAAGCATCTGCCTTCAGCTGAGGTCATGATCTAAGAGCCAGGGATCAAGCCCTGCACTGGGCTCCCTGCTCAGCAGGGAGCCTGCTTCTCCTTCTCCCACTGCTGCTCCTACCACCTGCACTCTCTGGCTCTATCTCTCTGCCAAATAAATGAATAAAATATTAAAAAAATAAACAATAAAAGATCTGTACTCTATTTGGAGCCAAAATTTAAAAGGATCCCCTTAGCTTATTCTTAAACTATATATATTACAGGATGAATATCAAAGTAAAAACTGAGATTATCCATGCCATAAAATGGAAAATGCCTATTCTATGTAATTTCCTATCCAAAATAAAAATAGTTGATAAATGTTAAAATTTTAGGGATTTTTGGGCAAATTAATCATAGCGAGGTCCATGATACAGGAAGCAAATGAATGCTCAAAATAAAAATGATATACAGAGACAAAAGAAGATCAGTGAGGATAAATTAGTATATTGCATTATATTACTTCATTCTGAAATATTTACAGTACAGATAAGTAATCAAAAAGTAAAATAGTATTTTAGGATTAAAATTAATTATGTCAATTATCAATGTACCGTAACTCTAGAAAACCTAATCCTCACCACTGAAATGGCAGTAATTTCTAGGCCTGCCTCAACACGAAGTTATAGTTGGATATAGTGAACTCACATATTTTCTACATTTCTACAGGTATTTTTAAAATTTATTTTACTTCGTTTGATAATTTTTAAAAATTTCTGAAACCCTAATAATTTTCTGGCCAACTTTGAATGTCTCAATCATATCCACTGCTCAAACTAAACTGCAAATAATAATAGCAACCTTACTTGGTCAAAATCTTAGAACCTGTCAACTGTGTTTTATTAGTAATTAAAAGTGTTCAGTCTCTGAGTGCTGGGATTTCACTTGCCACTAACTCTTCAAAGGGTTCAGTGACATGGGCAGCCCATCTGGAACTTATTCCAGTCCAGATTCCTCCCTGCTATAGTTGTTCATGAGCTTAAATCAAAGTTAATATTTTACCATTAATTTTCTCCTATTTCATTTGTCACCAATATTTTTTATCTAAGTTTAAGAGCATGGAATACTGTGGCATATTTTGGAAGAAACTTCTAAATAGGTTTAGACAAAGACGTTTAATAGCATATTCTTCATGATCTTCTGAGCACAGAGTTCAAAAATAAATCCATGAAAATTTTTTGCCATGTGAAATACAATGCCATTAAAAAAAATCATATTCTGGAAATCAGAAGATCCAGTTGGGTCAAGTTTCTCTCCTCACAGCGTCATATTCACAGATGAACCTGAGCTAACATACGTAGTAAGTGATAAATCGAAGATATTATATTCCCAAGTGATACTTAATGACACTACAGGGAGTGTTCGTGGCATTAATAATATGGAAGATCTATTTTCAAATCTGGTTTAAATCAGGAGCTTGTTTCCCCCACCAAAAAAAAGAAAAAAAGTTTGAAAACTCCTTCACTATCCCTAAAAATGATGATTCCAACCAAGAAACTGAGTCTAACAGGTGTTGGACACAAAAAATTGGACTCCATAAAAAGAATGTAGCTGGTTGATAAATAAAATTAACTTTTTTTTTTAAAAGATTTTATTTATTTATTTGACAGAGAGAAACACAGCTAGAGAGGGAACACAAGCAGGGGGAGTGAGAGAGGGAGAAGCAGGCTTCCCGCTGAGCAGGGAGCCCGATGTGGGACTCGATCCCAGGTCTCTGGGATCATGACCTGAGCTGAAGGCAGTCGCTTAACCAACTGAGCCACCCAGGCACCCCAGTAATGGAACCTTTTGATTAATAAGGCAGAAAGCTAGCATATAAACAAACATGAAGACCTATTACGGCTCAACAAAATGACTTAGTAGCAGGAAGAATTATATGGCGTAGAAACAACAATTGGCCCCCCAGGACAGAACCCCTCTGTAGCCTCCATGGAATCTATTTCTTCAGTATGCTGGTTCATGTGTCATTACCAAAGAAAAACTGAAAATTTTGAAGCTGAGTAAATGTGTTTGATTTTACTGCATAAAATGACTATGGTAGATAGTACAGAAAATACTATGGTTTACAGAATTATTTTGTTATTCTCAACTCATCTTTGTTATCTTTATAAAGTGTTGGGATTAAAAAAAAACTATCCAGCTATTGTTATAGAAACTATTTGCGAAAAGGCAAATCTAACCAACCATTAAAAAAAAATAACCATTAGAATCAAAATTCTTACACTAAGCAAAATCAGTTAAAGGAACCACTGCGGTCCCAATACCACCCACTATTACCACAAACATACCACTAATAGAGTTCTGATTGTGTGATACATTACAATTCGACTTTATTTTCTTATGTGGAAACATTTCTAGTTTACCCTGTGTTAACTGTCAAAGTAGGTATTCTGTCTCCACTTAACAATCAGATGACACTGTCAGTAATTCCTCAACTTTATTACCTGTGGGAAAGTGTCCCATGCTACTTATTACTCCAACTGTGGAAATGCCTATTTCTGATACCTGAAATCTATTTCAATGTCAAAATTAACTATATTACTGGCCAAATGGGCTATCAGTCAGGCAGTTTCACATTTGGATCATAAGTAGATTCAATTTCAAAGAACTGATGAAACCACAAAGTAGCAATGCTGTCCTCAAAGATAAATAGACTAAATTGAAATGGGGAAGAATGGACCAAAAGCAATTCTATGTAATATCTTTTCATTTACAGTCAATGTGGACATGTTTCACAACAATGCAATGCTGCCTAAAGCAAATTAAGTACACTGGATTTAAAGTATTGAAAATAGGTAATACTCAGGCAGGTGCCTGCTTGGTGAATTACACATTCTAACTGGACATCAGAAGGATAGAGGGTAACAGGGGCTAAGAGAGAAGAAAAGAAAACATATTTTAAAGATTGTGTCCTGAGGTGAAAATGATTTGTTTTTGGAAAAGGGCCAGTCTGGTGTCCAATGCCAAGTGTAGTGTTAACTGCGTAATTTGATTTGAGTTACCTCTCTGAGTCCCTATTTTCTTTTATGCAAAATGACGATAATGATTTTTTCCCATTTATTTATAAAAGTTTTTCTATCAATTCCAGGACAGTTAAGTAACAGTGCTATGTTAGTTTCAGGTGTTAGTGATTCAACACTTCCATATGACCCCTGGTGCTCATTGCAAGTACATCCCTTCATCCCCATCACCTGTTTCACCCATCCCCCACCCTCTGGTTACCCTCAGTTTGTTCTTGTGGTTCAGAGTCTGTTACTTGGGGTGTGTGTGTGTGTGTGTGTGTGTGTGTGTGTGTGTGTGCGTGCATGCATGCACGCATGAGAGTCTCTTCTTTTTCCTGTGTTCATTTGTCTTCTTAAAGTTCACATATGAGTGAAATCATATGGTATTTGTTTCTCTGATGGACTTATTTCACTTAGCATTATATTCTCTAGTTCCATCCATGTTGCAAATGACAAAATTTCATTCCTTTTTATGGCTGAATAACATTTCATTGTATGTGTACATATCACACACACACATACACACACACACCACTTCTTCTCTTCCATTCATCTATTGACGGGCAGTGGAGCTACTTCCACAATTTGGCTGCTGTAAATAATCCTGCAGTAAACATGGGGCACATGTATTCCTTTGAATCAATGTTTTTGTATTCTTTGGGCAAATACCCAGTAGTGAGACTGCTGGATCTTACTGTAATTCTATTTTTAAAAAATATTTTATTTATTTATTTGACAGAGAGAAACACAGCGAGAGAGGGAACACAAGCAGGGTGAGAGAGGAAGAAGCAGGCTTCCTACTGAGCAGAGAGCCTGATGTGGGGCTCGATCCTGGGACTCCCCGATCATGACCTGAGCCAAAGGCAGACGCTTAATGACTGAGCCGCCCAGGCGCCCCATGGTAATTCTATTTTTAACTTTCTGAAGACCCTCCATGGTCTCTTCCGCAGCAGCTACACCAGCTTGCATTCTCCCCAGCAGGTGCACGATGGTTCCTTCTTCTCCACGTCCTGGCCAACACCTGTTGTTTCTTGAGGATTATAATGTTTACCTCGTAGATTTGAGGTGAAGAGGTAACATGATAATGTATGTGTAACCACCTATTCAAGAGTAGGAAATGTGGTAGGCATTGTTTATTTCTTCCATTTCCCAACTACAAAGGGAGCATCTATAATCTCTCCGGTTTTCTATCTCAGAGCTTTTTTTGTGGCTGTCCTGGACTCTTCCAAAGTCATATAACGCAAGGCTCTGACCTCCCCCTATTTTGATTTTTGCGTTATTTTCTCAGACTCTCATTTAATATTTCAAAAGAAAGTACACAGGGCGCCTGGGTGGCTCAGTGGGTTAAAGCCTCTGCCTTCGGCTCAGGTCATGATCTCAGGGTCCTGGGATCACAGCCCACATTGGGCTCTCTGCTTGGCAGGGAGCCTGCTTCCTTCTCTCCCTCTGCCTGCCTCTCTGCCTACTTGTGATCTCTCTCTGTCAAATAAATAAATAAAATCTAAAAAAAAAAAAAAAAAAAAAAAAAAAAAAAAAAAAAAGAAAGGAAAAGAAAAAGAAAGTACACGAAGAAGTGACAGATTAAACTTGCCTTGAAATAGCCAGTCCACCCGAAGTAACTTGAATTTCATGTGCTGTTCATCTGAACTTCCGCATATTTGTAAAATAAGACAGAAACAACAATGTGAATGACCCATGGAAGCCAGTGGGACTATGTGATGATCGCATACATGGCGACACTTTAATATTCTGTCCTGCTCAAATAACAAGTGAATCAGGAGCATTTAGGTCTTTGAAGGCTTTGAGACTCTCCGTGAGTACTTCGCTTTCTGTAGAACCACCAGAAGCAGGCTCAGCACGGCTCCTCCAGGGCAGAATTATGACAGAAGTTCGATTTCCCGGCACTTTTATATATATATATATATGACGCCACTGAATTCTCACAACAACTGTGAATTAAGGATTGTTACAGTATTTTTTGATTGGCAAAGAGAGGTGAAGCAACATGAAGAGGATCACTTTGCTAGGTCCAAAGAGTCCTATTTCCTATCCCTCTCATGACCTCAATGTTTCAGAAAAATGGCCTGATTCAAAAACAGAACAAAACAAAACAACAAAAAAACCCCCGAACACCTCTCTTATATAAAACATAAAATTCTCAGGCCTCTCTTTTAGAAATTCTGGTTTGATATTTCTGGTTGGAGGTTAGGAATCTGGGATTTTAACAAAATTTGTCCTAGGTCTGTCTTAAACAGGCAACTTTTGGAAGAATACTGTGCCGTGCCATGATGCGAAGGCGGCGCTGGACATCTCTTTCCATGACATTTTTATTTACTCCGTGGCCCCTCACTCTCCACCCCTTTTTGGCATATTCCCTTTGGACTTGCCTCATGTCAAAACCCACTCCCTGGGAAATAGTTCTATACTAGTCATTGACACCCAAGTATGAATTTAATTTATAGTGTTTCCTCTCCTGGGAGTTTGCACTTTTAGCCTGAGCTGAAGATTCGGGAGGAAAGGCTTTGCCTTATGGTTAGAGAATGAAATACTCAGAAAACTGTCAGGTGAGGAATGTGGGAGGAATGAAAAAGGAGCTATTTTAGTACCCTTGAAATCACAGCTGATGAAAGGCAACCTCCTAGACCTATGTTTAAAACTGTTCTGAGTTAAATTGAGGATTTGAAGAATGATTATGGAAATGTAACATTTTTTGTAGGAATTCAGGTGTTCACTTGGAATTTATGCTTTAACGTGATTGTGACTAAAAGTGTAATGGGAAAGTCCTGATGCTGACAGGGGAAAGCACCGAGATCTCCCCACAAATACACTTTTTCCGCCCGATCTGCTGGGAGCATGCATACTTCTGATATAGTGCAGAACTCACCAGTTAAAATGATAAATGGCTCTTTTGGTTTATGGGGAAGCATTTAATCAGCTCAAGAGTCTTCATTTGCCAGGGCAGTAGGGACACCATCCCTTGCGTTTTACAAATCAATACGTTGTTCATCTTTCCCTTCACCCTACAGAGTAAGGCTGGATATACTTATAAAAAAACAAAACACTGATGGGATAAGATATGCTTTGATGTAGCATGCAAATACTGTGGAGAGAAGCTGAAATAATATAGGAAGTAGGAAAGTTCACATTCAGGCCCAGCAATAAACCTTAGATGCCACATCAGACTACAAAGTGATATTTTGTTACTGCAGACACCATAGCTCATGTTGAAGTAACTTATGTTTGGTGATTCTTTTTCCTTGCTATGCTATACTACCAGTGATACACGGAAAATGCAAAGCTGTAACATTAAGCAAGTAATATCCTAAACAATGCAGATGTATGGCTGTTGGCATTAATACTGTGGCCACAAAAAAATGCAATTAAGTATTTCTCAGGATAATAATCTGGATGATATATGCCTAAGTAAAATTTCTGTGTAATAGTACAACAGTTATTTGGATTGTTTGCCTAAACTCTGCAGTGATTCTGTTTGTATTATAATCCTGGCCTCATGTACTGACTCAGTGTCCTAGACATAAGTACTTAGACTTTGTCTTATTTTCCATTCTGTAAAACGAGAACTCAGAGGTATGTGTTTTGTAATTATTGTATGTGTTACACGAGAGATGGAGAATACAGTTACTTAGTTGGGGTCCCAAAAGAAATATATATGGAAGGTTCAAATTAGGATAACTGAAGAAGAGGGTATTACCCAAAAGATCAGTAACAAAGACGTGGGTGGAGTTTGGAGGAACCACAGGGAACAGTGCAGGAATTCTGAGCAAATAAGGGGAACACTGTCACCACTCTAAGACCCAAAGAGACAAGAAGAGATTTCTGGAACCTGGAAAAGGAGTTATATTATCTAGAGAGGAGCAATGGCCTCTGTCAATGGAGGTCAGTTTCAGGACTGAGAAACAGTTTTAGAAAGGGAATTGTTGGCTCTTGAGTACTTGTGTTCCAGAAAGAAAAGATTTACTCTGCTTTTTTTATGGCAATTATTTTCACGCAAGCTGTGTGGTCCTGGGATCCTTCCATGCTCTTAAAAATTTCTGTTAATGTTAAAGAACTTTTAGGTTCTTTTACGTTTTCTCTCTTGATATTTACAATCCTGGAAAATACAACAATTTTACAAAAAATGTGTGTGAATTTATTGAAAGATAATAATCTCAGGGATTAGCATACATTTTCTATGAAGGGACAGACAGTAACTACTTTCAGCTTTGTGAACCAGAAAGTCTCTCTTGCATCTCAGTTCTACTGTTCTCTACTCTTGTAGAGAACACTCAATTTTGCTGTCATAGAGTAAAAACAGCCATAAATAATATGTAAACCAAAAAGGTTGGGCCTAATCCCAGGAGACCTTTATTTAGAAAAATAGCAGGCAAGGGGCACCTTGCCCTGAGTGGCTCAGTCAGGTAAGTGTCCAGCTCTTGGTTTCAGCTCAGGTCTCGGAGATCAGATCTTAGGGTCTGGAGATTGAGCCCCACATCTGGCTCTGTCCTCAACGGGGAGTCTGTTTGAGATCCACCCTCCTTTTGCCCCCTCCCCACTCTCTCTCAAATGAATGTATGAATGAATGAATGAATTAATTAATTAATTAAATCTTCCAAAAAAAAAAAAAAAAAAAGCAAAGCTAAATAGCAAGCAGGCTAGATGTGGTTTCCCCATGAGCTTGAGTTTGGTAACTCCTGATAAATCCATTAGCATAAACCTGTTAACCAGTTAAACCTGTTAATATAAATGGTACATTTTTTATGATAAATATTTTCCATATGGAGACTGCTTCATGTTAATCTCCAATGTCTAGTTTAATAAGAGAGTTGATTTTCCTATCTGTTTTGTCATTAATTTTATTACAATGTTATTTTGGTTCAAACACACAAAGAATATTTACCCTTAATACAAGGAACTAATTTTAATAACCTT
Organism: Spilogale gracilis; assembly: GCA_004023965.1. Classification (NCBI taxonomy): domain Eukaryota; kingdom Metazoa; phylum Chordata; class Mammalia; order Carnivora; family Mephitidae; genus Spilogale; species Spilogale gracilis. Next base: position 80,978 of record PITA01001566.1, on the reverse strand, counting down.
TTGAGATAACTGCAAATATGCTTTTTTTTTTTTTTGATACTGGGACAAAACTCAACTAGTTCTTGTTAAAATTTTAAAGAACAGCTGCAATCTGAAATCTTAATACTTCTCTCCGTTAAAACCAATGTTCTTTCTTTCATGTTAAATTATACTATAACACTACACATTGGTCATTTAAAAAATATTATTTGATTGATGTAGTAACTCAGCTCCAAATATTGTCATTTTTTGTTCTATTATATTTTAATGATCATATTTATTGATAATCATCATTTATGTCATCAAAGGTCTTTAACTGTTGAGAAGATACCGAGCTCACAGCAGCAGATATGGCTTTTCCAATATTTTTTTTGGAAAATCAAATTCATCACTGTCAACAAATGCTACCCATAATTTTCCTTGAAGTGGCCATCTTTTTCAAGACAACCTCTGTCAAAAACCTAAGTATGAATAACCACAATTTGTAAAATAGTTCTTGTCAAGGAAAAATATTGTTCCATACATAAAGCATTCAGTTCAGCTTGCTCATCATACACTTGCCCAACTGTTTCCCTAAAGACCATCCTCAAAACATCAGTATGCAACCCAAGCGTTTTCTGAGTACCTACTATTTCATCACATGGACTATTTAAAAAGATATGTATTTAAAGACAGAAATTTACCATATACTTGCAGGTTCAATTCTGTGTTCTCTGTTCTGTCCCATTGATCTCTGTGTTTGTTTTTGTGAGTACCATTCTGTTTTGATCCCTACAGTTTTGAAATATAACCTGAAGTCTGGAACTGTGATGCCTCCAGCTTCGCTTTTCATTTTCAGGGTTGCTTTGGCTATTCGGGGTCTTTCATGATTCCAGACATATTTTAGAATTGTTTTCTCTGGGTCAGTGAGAAACGCTGTTGGTATATGATAGGGAGGGCATAAAATGTGTAGGTTGCTTTGGGTAGTATAGACATCTTAAAAATATTTGTTCTTCCAATCCATGAGCATGGGTTGCCTTTCCATTTCTTTGCATCATCTTCAATTTTTTTCATCAGTGTCTTATAATTTTCAGATTATAGGTCTTTCAAATCTTTTGTTAGGTTTATTCCTAGGTATCTTATTGGTTTGGTGCAATTTTATTTATTTATTTTATTTTTTAAAAGATTTTATTTATTTTTTTGACAGAGAGAAACACAGCTAGAGAGGGAACACAAGCAGGGGGAGTGAAAGAGGGAGAAGCAGGCTTCCCACCGAACAGGAAGCCCGATGTGGGGCTCGATCCTGGGTCTCCAGGATCATGACCTGAGCTGAAGGCAGTTGCTTAACCAACTGAGCTACCCAGGTGCCCAGTTTGGTGCAATTTTAAATGCGACTGTTTTCTTAATTTCTCTTTCTGTTGCTTCATTTTTGGTGTATAGAAATGCAACAGGTATTTCTGTATGTTGATTGTGTATCCTGCAACTTTTCTGAGTTTGATTATCAGTTCTAGTAGGTTTCTGGTAGAATCTTTCAGGGTTTTCTATATATAGTTTTATGTATCATGTTATCTGCAAATAGTGCAAGTTTTTCTTCTTTGTCGATTTGGCTGCCTTTTGTTTCTTATTGTTGTGTGATTGCTGTGGCCAGGACTTTCAGTACTATGTTATGTAACAGTGGTGAGAGTAGACATTCTTGTCTTGTTTCTGCCTGTAAGGGAAAAGCTCTCAGTTTATCCACATTGAGGATTATGTTAGTGGGGGGTTTTCCATATTTGGCTTTTGTGATGTCGATGTATATTCCCCCTAAACTTACTTTGTTGAGGGTTTTATCATGAATGGATATCGTAGTTTGTCAAATGTATTTTTTCTGCATCTACTGAAATGATTGTATGGTTCTTAACCTTTCTTTTATTAATTAATGTGGTGTATCAACTGGACAGGTACATGCAAAAAAATGAAACTGGACCACTTTCTTATACCATACACAAAAATAAACTCAAAATGGATTAAAACCAAAATGTGAGACCTGAGGCCATAAAAATCCTAAAGGAGAAAATAAGCAGTAGCCCTTTTGACATCAGCTATAGTAACTTCTTTCTAGATACGTCTCTTGAGGCAAGGGAAACAAAAGCAAAAATAAATTATTAGAATTACATCCAAGTATAGTAGTTAACATATGTTCAGGGCCAATAATTTCATGAACAATGCTCAAAAACTGATGGTTTCCAAAGACGATAGTTAAATAATAGTCATAGTCAAATATTTAGGAAGCAGGAAAATTCTGATTGTGGGTGCTCACTTTCATGTGTCAACTTTTCCAGATCATGAGGTACCCAGATATTTGGTCAAATTTAATTCTGAATTTCTTTCTTTTTTTTTTTTTTAAGATTTTATTTATTTATTTATTTATTTATTTATTTATTTATTTAATAGGGAGAAACACAGCTAGAGAAGGAACACAAGCAGGGGAGTGAGAGAGGGAGAATCAGGTTTCCTACTGAGCAGGAAACCTGATGTGGGGCTTGATTCTGGGACTTGATCCCGGGATTCAATCCTGGGACTCTGAGCCAAAGGCAGACACTTAGGGACTGAGCCCTCCAGGTTCCCCAATTCTGAATTTTGCTATAGGAGTGTTTTTTGGAAGAGATAAACATTTTAACTGGCAGATGGTCTAAAACTGCCCTCCTTAAAGTGGGTGGCCCTCTTGAAAGCCTCAGCTGAAGGCCTGAATAGAACAAAAAAGCCTGAGTATCAGGGAAATTTGTTAGGTAGATAGAGAGAGAGGAAGAGAGAGAGGTTGAATGGCAGGTAGAATGTTCTTATATATCTCAAAATTTTATTTTTGAAAATTTTTTTTGAGATTTTATATCTCAAAATTTTAGTTTAAATTTATTGATGGGGCATGTTAGCCTTATTTATGTTATCAGAACAACTGAAACTTTTCCTTTATTTGAATGTTATTACTGCAACCCTTGGAGGTCATACATGGTCATTTGATTACACCTAGGAGCAATCCAAAATTCATTTATATAGATCAAAAAAAAATTACTGCTTATTTCTGAATTAGACATCATAGTATGTCAGAGACACATGAAAAAACGTTCAGCATCACTAGCTATCAGGGAAATTCAAATCAAAACCACGCTGAGATACCACCTTACACCAGTCAGAATGGCCAAAATTAACAAGTCAGCAAACAACAAGTGTTGGAGAGGCTGCGGAGAAAGGGGAACCCTCTTACATTGTTGATGGGAATGCAAGCTGGTGCAGCCGCTTTGGAAAAGTGTGGAGATTCCTTAAAAAATTAAAAATAGAGCTACCCTATGACCCTGCAGTTGCACTACTGGGCATTTACCCCAAAGATACGGATGTAGTGAAAAGAAGGGCCATATGTACCCCAATGTTCATCGCAGCAATGGCCACAATCGCCAAACTGTGGAAAGAGCCAAGGTGCCCATCAACAGATGAATGGATAAAGAAGATGTGGTCCATATATACAATGGAATACTATGCCTCCATCAGAAAGGATGAATATCCAACTTTTGTAGCAACAT
>PITA01001566.1:0-77366 GCA_004023965.1 Spilogale gracilis | reverse complement strand
CGCTGAGTGAAATAAGCCAAGTAGAGAAAGTCAAGTATCACATGGTTTCACTTACTTGAGGTGCATGAGTGGTAACCTGGAGGACAGTGGGAGAAGGAAAGTAAATGGGAACTAGGGTAATCCAGGGAGAGAAACAAAACAACAGAGACTTTGGATACAGAAACAAACTGAGGGACTTGGAGGGAGGGGGGTGGAGGGATGGGAGAGCCTGGTGGTGGGTACTAGGGGCACCTAATGCATAGAACACTGGGTGTGGGGAATGGGGAATGAATCTTGGAACACTGGGAAAAAAAATTTAAGTAACAATAAAAAAATAATTTAAAAAACCCCAAAACTTGATGCTTCTGAGACTGGATACACACACACACACACACACACACACACACACACGTATATATATCACATCACAGAAATATTCTGATGACTTGGGGTTCTCTACAATATAAACGAAGTTTGAGTTGCATTGCCTATGATAGATCTGAGGAATTCATTCAGCAAAAGAAGCCGTGTAGATACCAGGCACTGGAATAAGGAGAGTAACTACAAATTTAAATGCTTTGAGGCATGTGTAATTTGGATTGCATTTCAGACCAATTTACTGAAACTACGATTTTACTTTCTGAACTCTTTAGCTATTATATTTTCCTGTGAAATCTTTAATATTTTGAAAGTAATATTGATCTGTTTTTCACAATGATATTGCATCACTATTACTTTAAGATTTAGTTTTCTAAATGTAAAAGTAATAACCAGCCATATATATTCTAACATAAAGAAAGGACATTAAAACCACATGAATCCACCATGACAAATATTTATTGCTATCATTATAGTGTTTTCTTATAAATGCTCCTCTCAGACATTTTCTTTACCTCATGGAAATACAGCATGTTATGATGCCTGTTCCCAAATTTCTGTGATTAGGATACCATAAACATGAGTCATGTGCTTATGATACACAGGCTTAGTAACATCAGTTTTAATTGCTATATAACATTCTGCTGAGCAGATACATCATAATTCTAAAATTTAATTTTACATCCTCAAATAGAGATTGGCCTCTCTGAAAAAGATTTTATAGGAAATGGGAAGAGGAACAAAAAAGTTACGAAACAAGTCAGAATATTAATTTCTTTTTATCTGATTTCCTTCTTATAAGATACATAACAAGATAAGTGGCCAACATTGGTCACATGACAATTTCTCTTTGTGTGAAATACAGCGGTAATGATTTGATGGCGTCCATTTTTATCTGTGAATTCAATTTGACTCAGAATAAAGTGAAAAATGATAAGGACCATAGATCTCTTTACTCCACAAATATGTACTGAGTCCCAACTAAATATAAACTAAAATATTGAGCTGTCTGTCAATAAGCCTATCTCCCAGAGGGGAAATGAAGAAGAATCAGACAAGCTTGCACTTAGAGCTAGATATGCAAGAAATAATGCATCCATATCTACACACCCACATTCACCTAAATGGAAACTCTCTAATAATTAAAAAATGGAGTAACTGGTATACTATGTATGACCCAGACCATAGTATTGATTTTTCAGAAAAGGAAGAAACAACTCCCAATTTGTGTGTAACATTTAAGCAAATGTGAAGAGTTATACGAATGATATCTTATACTCCATCGTTGAGGTTTTGCCGAATTTGGACATGGAGAGATAGAAGATGGAGGGAAGGTGATTTTAGATGGAAAAAAGGAATGAATAAATATAGAAAAGAAGAAAATCTCAGGAGACACAGGTAAGAAGTTAAAGGAAGAAGAAAAAAGCACTATGCTTATTAGTATGAAAAAAATGGTGACTATAAGAACTTCTCTGGGGAAGAAAAAGAAAGAATGAATAAATGCATGCATATAAATGAAGAAAAACATAAGCTGGAAGAAAACAAAACACGGATGTTTAGGAATTATGAAGAAGCAAGTTAAGATGTAAAGATAAGATTTGCTCTCAATGCAATGGGCATTGAGAATAAATCCCCAATTCCTTTACCAGTTTGGAAACTTTAGCAGCAGAAATTACACATCTCTATTTCAATGTTTATCTTCTGTCTACTGAAGTATCCAGCACATAGTAAAAAGTTTAGTTCTTATTGAATGAGGATGGTACTCAGCAAACAATTCATGAAAACTTTTTTAGGTATCTACCAATTAGAAGAAGAAACAACAGAAAAATATAACGAAGGAAAACAGATTGTAGGAAAAGAGAATTAGGATAAAGTATTTCAATGTGATAATTCTAGGAAAAGAAGCAGAATGCAGTGTTAAGTCTTTCAGAAAGAAACCAAAGTTAAAAACCTTGTATTTATTTAAAAGGTTGTTTTTAGTTATGTATAAAACTACCTAGTTTCCACAGGAAGATGATGACCAGGAGACTCAAAAAGGATCAATAGTTATCAGCAATATATTGGAAGTAAACTCATATGAGAAAATAGGATATAAATGATATAAACATATTTGTTTTACCATCATAGCATTACAGATTGGAATTCGCAGACTGGGTGATGATGCTTGCAGATTATGGCAGGGAAAGGGCTGACTTTAAATATTGGGTTATGATGCTGGTGGCAGCGTGGTTTATAGGATTTCAAGATTCTGCTGCCTTCAGGACAGGACAACCTAATGGTACTTGGAGAAAAGAAAGGCAGAATCGGTTACTCAGCTCCAAAAGGAGACTGAGGTACCCATCTGGAGCACACTCACAGGGGCTTCTACCTAGGGAGAGGACAGCAACAGGCAGGAGCTGTAAGGGGTGGCACAGATATGGTAAGTGGGGTGGGGTTAGCTGGGTTTTTCAGGTTCCCTGTGCATTGACTAACTCGAATAATTTCTCTGGCTCCTAGGCATGGGGTTCTCCTTAGTTGTCTGGTACCGCATCCCAGGAAGATGAGGACTGGTACATAGCGGCCTAGGATATCAGAAGGATATTGCTGTGGTTGCAGACTTCATCAGCTGATCAGGAAGAATCCCGACTGGCTCCTAACTAGCACTTCACAACTGGGTCAGGACAATATTCAAAAACCAAAAAAGAACCCGCACTATTTTACACTGGGACCCCAAATTAGTCACAGGTTACATTGGAAGAGGCAGATAGAACTGTCTCATGTGTTATGGATTATAGGGAAAGGGTCTGTACATTACTTTTGGATTAAATGTGAAAGGAGATTTCTTGTGAACTACAGATTATGGATGACAGAGAAGAATTAGGCCCTTGAGCTGAAGTTAATGAAGAAGGTGGTTAAAGCTTCCTGAAAAGAGTCTCTCTTTATAGGGTATTTGCTTAAAGGTGGAGTAATGCCAATCTTGGATCAAATCTTTCTCACATTGGAAATCATCAAAGCTGTAGGGAGAGAGATGGGTCATCTGGGAAGGACCAGAAACAGTTTTATGGTGACTAGTCTGAGAACAATGGGGTGCCCAGCCCAGTGTGGGGTGTTTGAGAAGTACTTAGGAGACATTTCAAGGTCTCTGCTCTTGAGGAGTTTACAACTTGGTTCCATGTGTCATAAAACCCGTGATGGCAACTGTCATGGCGGAAGCATTTCCCCAAGCTCTGTAAAATCTACTTTATGGTTCCCTAAAACTGCCCCATGTAATATTAATTATTGGCCTATAACTTTCCTTTTCTTTCCTAAGAGCTTCTCACAGTTGAAGCAATTTTAATAGTATGGTTTCTCTGACAAGTCTTATGGGTATTTTATGGAAGTTAATATTGGTTTTCTGAAAATCACCTAAACACTATTCCAAAATAAATAAAAGAGCACCTTCTTTCTTGATAGTCTATAGCTCTTCTTAATGCTAGTGAGTCATTGCTCATTTGTGTCTTTTGCCAGGAAAGCACCGACTTACTTGTCCAGACGGCACTGTTAGGGAATGGCAACCTCAAAGTGCTACCACTGTAGTCTAAAGACACTGGTCACTTTGAGGACACCTAAGATTTAGAGCTCAGCAAGAGAAAAATCCTATGCAAACTATTTAGATAGATTAAATGGTTTCTGAATCAAGATTTCCTCTGTTCCATATCACGATGTATTTGAGTTAGAGAAACAGAGCATTGCACTAGGAAAACTACAGGACATTGCCACACGCACAAATAGTGCATATATAATTCATGAAATGGGTTGATAATTGTCTAAGAACACAGTTGGTGGCTACTCTGTTTAGGATAGACTAATGAATTGCATCGGTGAAGGAAATTTTATGAAAGTACATATTTATTCATGAATAATAAGACAGCTCTTCTCCTGAACTTCCTGAATAGGGTTGCATATGATTCCAATTCGAGTGCAGGATGTGCGAGCTAGCTGAGAGACATCTGAGTTTAGAGGTAAAGCTAAGGATTTGTCAGTTTGCATGAACATAGCATCTTTCCTGGTATTTATACCACCCACCGTCTGTCATAATGAGTCAAGCTCAGATTAGATTCTGTTAACTTCCAAATATATCAGAGCTCAGTATTATTATTTTATTTTTTGTCAAAGAGAAACAGAAGGGGAGGAGAAAAGCTGGGTTTATAGATAAGGTCATTGCTGAGGAAACCATTCAGTGGGTCCCTTCCTTCATGGCCTGCCTGCCTTTGCATATTTTCCACAAAGAATCCCTCTATGGCTTGCTTTCAAGTTCAAATTGGAAATTACGATAAGAGTCTTAAAATAGTTTTCAGAAAGTGAATATTATCTGATTTCCTTTACAACATCACAATCCTTAACTACTGTTGAGCTAGTTATTTATTTATAAGAAACTACTGGCCTAGATTCTAAAAAAGGTGAGCAGATTTATAAGCCTATGAGGCTTTGTTTCAGGTCAGCCTTGCTATTTTCATCAAAATCAGAGATTTCGCTAAGATTCAAAACACAACCTCCAAACCTCCCCCGCCCCCTTAACAACTACCTAGCAACATGTGCCACATGCTCTGTCATTTAGCCGGTGACCAAGGTCTGTTGTCACTGCAGGGCCTTTCAATCTCTCCCTCTTTCTACCCCTGCTTTCTTTGACTCTCAGTGGTGGTGTTCCTCAGAGGGTTTCCCCAAAAGTTTTGTACATAGGGAGTCCTAAAACTGTGCATCCCCACAAACAGTACTCACTGGAAGAAGGTTCTACCAGAGAGAGAGAGCAGTCTCAGACAAAGTAGGTTCTTGGCTAAGGGCAATGTCTGGCTATAGCTTTTAACCCTCATAAACAATATCCCTTCCTCAGTCCCAAATGGAATAAGAGTGACTGTGATTGTCTTTTTGATGAGTCAACCAGGAGAGTCTAAAGTCCCCAGCTATTTAATCAAGTAGTACTGTAGATGTTGTTATAAAGGTATTTTGCAGATGTGCTTAAAGTTCATAATCTGTTGATCTTAAGGGAGATCATCCACAATGGTGTGGGTAAGCCTGATCTGATCACTTGAAAGGCCTTAAAAACAGGGCCAAGGCCTCTTTGAAGAAGAAGACATTCTACCTTTGGATGGCAGATTCAGTCTATACCCAACATTTCTGGGCTGCTCTTCCTGAAATCCTGCCCTACAGATATGGAGCCCTCCTTGCCAGGTCCTACAAACATGAAGTCAATTTTTTGTAGGAAATCTCTTAGTATATATCACCTATGTGTTCTATTTCTTTGGATGAGCTCTGCCTGACAGAGCAGCAAACCACATTTATTTGTAATACCTGTTCTATCTCCTTATGATAATTAAAGTTGTTTTCTTTCGTCAGGATGGTGACTCTTGTTCTTCCCTTCCCTACAGGTCTGTTTGTGTAAGGAGTCTAATGTGACTATGTGGGTTCCACTGAATACAGTTTGTGGGACTTTTGCTCTGCCCCTGGATTAGAGTATGCCCCTTTGGGGGTATAGATCCTAGACTTATAGAGGAGCGAACAGAGATTTCCCAAGGGTCACTAGGGGTGATGGTAAGTGAGACAATTCCTGAACATACATACTACTATTGGAAACAAGACATATTGGAGATACCACACAATAACTGTTGATCTCAGGTGTATTGTACATCCTGGGAGCTACCTCCTCACCCTTTCAGTTACCATTTCCAAGATGGTACCTTGCCTGTATTTCTAAATGATCATGCTATTGTTCTATCAGTTTGGCAACTGAGGGGTGTTCCAGTACGTGTAGACAGAACCGGTGGATACTCTGGTCATGTATCCCCTGCCATAGCTCTTTGACCATAACATTCATCTCTTGGTCTGATGTGAGGTTATGTAGTATCATGTGCTTGCAGACCAAAAATGTTTTAAGTTGTCCGAGGGTGGTGCTATTTGAGGCCTGGGTGGGGGGTGGGGTGGGGCAAGAAAGACTAAACTAAATATAGTCAAGATGAATGACTGAGATTTCAGGGTGAGATGATCTAACTTAGTCAACTTGACACAACAAAACTGGTTGGTTTCCCTAAGGAAAAGAAGCATTTCAAGAGTATAGCATTGTTCCTTTTTGCTGGAAGTTTGGATATTTAGCAGAAGAGCTAAAGAAATCTTGGCGGGGGAGGGCTATGGAAGTACATATCAGTGGGTCTATGCATGGCCTCCATTCTTTGGATAATGAGGTTCACCGATCAAAATTCTGCCTATTATGACAGTATTCCCTAAACCCTGTCTTTCAAAGACACCCATGAGAAAGGCTGTGTGTAGCCACAGTCTTCTTTTCAGCTTCCACTCCCATACTGAGCTCCATGAACCATACCTAGCTTTTTTCTCTTCTATAAGGAACTCAGAAAAAGCTCATAAAGGAACCCTCCTGCAAAATGGCCATATGTGTGAACCACAGGAGAGGCCCAGGTGTAAGTGTGGTAGACAACACAGAAGCTCAAACCACTTAGTCACACAACTATGTTTGACCTTCATTCCAGGCACACTACTTCCATATTATAAAGGATACTACTGGGCTTGCTCAATTTATAATCAGTGGGTCTGACAGAATCCATCTCATGGTGGCCATTTGGGCTGCATGGCCTCTTGATGTCTAATGGCCCGGCACTCCATTTCCATCAGGGCCCAACCAATGCTACGTGCTACTTTCTGTCTAGTATGACATGATCTGTTACAGACTGTGTTGTCCTGCTCCAGAATCCTCTAAGTTTACACAGTGATTCTTCTATTCGTGCTTGCTATAAATCCTATAAGATATTTTTCCCCCATAACAAATATCTCAAAAAACATACAGAAGACAAGTCATATGGCCCATGAGGCAGAGTCCTGCATCGCAGTCTGGGAATGCTTGAGACCAATTTACACTCAAACCAGGCAATCTTTTATATCATTTAGTCAATGGGTTCAGGCAAGATTCCAAAGGGTAGAATTTCGCACCTCCAGAATGTGAAGAGGTCTACTAGGCATGATGTTTTATTTTAAAGAGGACGCTCTATAAAGTCTCAGACCACATAAAACACTGTCTGATATGACAGACCTCTGAATCTTCTTCCTATCTATCAATACCGCCTTAGCCCTAGAGTACACATCCCATCAAGTTTTCCACTGTACCTGCTACACTTCCTATAAAGCATCTCCACAGTTTTCTGTGGATTTGACACCTAAGCTGCCACTATGTCCTTGCCATTTGTTTTGATAATAACACTAACTCAGTTTCTGTCAGGTAAATGTAATCACCTGGCTTCCATTATTATGCAATCCTATGATCTTTACTGTTACTAGGAAGACCACAGAAGAGTATTTCTGTTCCATTCTCCAGTGTGCCATGATCACCTTGGCAAACAGAGTATCTTCTGGATTCTTCCACAGTCCAGAGTCATTCGTTCGGGCAATAATGTTATGGTGTATGGTATGTCCATCACTCTGAGTCTCTTGATCATTTATTTGCCTGTCTGCCATGGCAACTCTGAACTTTCTATTTCACTTTGTGTGGGTCTTTGCTTTCTTCAATCCCCTAAGACCATGCCAGTAATGAGTTAATGCCACCTTTCAAGGTCCTTTCCAGAATAACTTGTGTATCACTGAAGAGTGTTCCTGTATCAATACACTCTCCATCCAACTTGATGTTCTGGCCCATCATTCTGTGTTCTGACACCCTAAGATCTAGTCCCATAGCCAGCTCATGGTCAGCCAGTGCTATGTAGTCGATCTCTGTGCCTGAATGTACCTATCGCCAAAATCAGGCAGCTCCTTCAAGATAAAGTCCCTTTCCTCTCTTAACCAAACTGTCCCCAGACAGGGTATAGCATGACTTAACTCGGTAATATGTTCTATTTTTTGTGGTGATGAAGAGAAGAGATCATAAGTGGGATACATATTACCTGGTTCTGTGATGTACTTGCTCCAGCTCATAAGAGACAACTGATAAACATTCCAGGAATTTTGTGAGCCATTGTTAAGCTCTTGGTAACGTGAGATGGATCACAGGGTGAGTGTTTATATCATGCAAGTTAGCAAATGCCAAAAAGCTGGGCTTTGCTCATTTGTTAATTTGATTTTCTTCTCAGATGGTGGTTAAACATTGACCAGAATACTACTGGGATTAATCATTCTTTAGCAACAAGCAGTGAGTGACTTCAAAAGTCTCAGAGGATTCAAGATTAATCTGAGGATTTAAGGTTTTTAGTGTATTCACACAGATATGCTCACCCAATGTCTCAAAGTTCCATTACTTCTCAGTCAGGTCTCTGACCTTGGTGTCTCTCATTTTTAAAGTTTGAGAATTCAACCTCTTCTGTAAGTCTTCTCTAACTCTAAGTAAGTCCTAGACCTGTTCTGAACTTTTCTGTCCTTTGGCTAAAGGAGATAAAACTATCTTTATTGGAAAGATACTGGAAGATCAGGAGTTTGGAATTGATGACTTATCACCTTCAATCTCTCTGTTTCTTTCTTAATGTAGCAATTATCTGAGCAACAGCAATACGGTCCTTATAATTATTACCCTCGGCATTTGCAACTGCCTGAGAGTACAGTTCTTTTTCTCATTGCCTCATCCAAGTCCATCATCATTAAAAGTTTAACAATTCATTTTCCTAATTATCATCCGACTTCAAAAAGTCATTTTAGGGTCTACCTCCTACAACCACTTTTGGACACCAAATGGTTGATTTCTCAGGGAAACAGACTTAGAGATTTTGATGTCTGCATGTAGCAGGTTTACTGGGGAGTTCTTAGGGAGTTATGTCTAGAGTAACCATGTGAGGGAGAGAGGGAGGAAAGCAGAATTTGGCAAATACAAATGTATATGTGACCTCAGTCAAACATATGGGGAACTGTGAAATAGGGATGGCCCTATAGAACTGTGCTCCATCAGACAAGGGTCTGTTCGTATGGCCTCCATCAGGCAGCTAACAGCTAACAGATGAGGACGGCTTTCCCAGTGAGGGACTCAAAAGTGATACATTAGTAACCGACACATTTGATAGCTGAAAAACTGCATTCTACAATGGTATTCAGGTGTCTTTCTTCAGTACTCACCACAAAACAAATAATCACACTGACATTAATTTTGGAATCTGTTTCCTAACACTATACCCCTTATATTTATTTATAAGAAGGGTTTTGAGACTTCAAACTGATGAAATTTTAAAACGACATTTTCCTGGTGGCACCTGGGTGGCTCAGTTGGTTAAGCGACTGCCTTCAGCTCAGGTCATGATCCCAGAAACCTGGGATCGAGCCCCACATCGGGTGCCCCGTTCGGCGGGAAGCCTGCTTCTCCCGTTCTCACTCCCCCTGCTTGTGTTCCCTCTCTGGCTGTGTTTCTCTCTGTCAAATAAATAAAATCTTAAAAAACAAAAACAAAAAAAACACATTTTCCTTTTAGAACTCACAAGACCTTCACTTCTATTAGTTTGAATAGATAAAGGAAATGAAAGCCAACGAAATCAGTCAGTATCGGTATTCCAGGGTAGAAGCAATTGGATCTTACCAATATGCCTGTTCTTCTGAATAAAGTGAAAAAGCCAGAAGCTGCTTCATGTACATCCAAGCAGAACACAGTTTAGAATGAAGTTTTTGGGGTGTATTAAATAAGGAGAAATGGAACTCCAAGTTCGTACTGTCCAATATATTTCCCCTATTTAAGTAGGTTAGATTCACCATGGAAATAAGACCTCTGAATAGACTTTCCAAACTAACATAATCCTTTTTGCTGTAATTTTAACAGTTATGAGTCTCTGAACAGAACTCATTTCCTATATCAATATTTTCACAAATCACAAGGCATACTGCAGTAAAAAGCTTCTTGCCAGAGTTTTTTTTGATCACTAAAACATCAAAGTAAGATTTAGTAATTTTACTGAGATGAATAACATTTTTAGAAATTCTAAGCATTTCTCTTCCCAAGACCAATAAAATTTTTTATTTTGCCATTTAGTTATGGTTAAGTTTAAATGAGTATTTAATCAAAAAATAGTACTTGCTAGGCACCTGGGTGGCTCAGTGCATTAAAGCCTCTGCCTTTGGCTCAGGTCATGATCTCAGGGTCCTGGGATCGAGGCCCGCATCGGGCTCTCTGCTCAGCAGTGAGTGTGCTTCCTCCTCTCTCTCTGCCTGCCTTTCTGCCTACTTGTGATCTCTCTCTCTCTGTCAAATAAATAAATAAATAAATAAATAAATAAATAAATAAATAAATAAATAATAAATTGCAGAGTCATGATACTCTATGTGGAAAACCCAAAAGACTCTACACCGAAACTACTAGAACTCATACAAAAATTCGGTAATGTGGCAGGATACAAAATCAATGCACAGAAATCAGTTGAGTTCTTTTATTTTTAAAGATTTTATTTATTTATATGACAGAGAGAGAGATCACAAGTAGGCAGAGAGGCAGGCAGAGGGACAGAGGAAACAGGCTCCCTGCTGAGCAGAGAGCCCCATGAGGGCCTAGATCCCAGGACCCTGAGATCATGACCTGAGCTGAAGGCAGAGGCTTTAACCCACTGGGCTACCCAGGCACCCCGGTTGCATTCTTATACATAAAAATGAAAATACAAAAAGGGAAATCAGACAATCGATTCCGTTTACTATAGCACCAAAAACCATAAGATACTTAGGAATAAACCTAACCAAAGAAGTTAAGAATCTGTACTCAAGGAACTACAGAACACTCATGAAAGAAATTGAAGAAGACACAAAAAGATGGAAGAGCATTCCATGCTCATGGATCGGAAGAATAGATGTTAAAATGTCTATACTGCCCAGAGCAATCTATACTTTCAATGCCATTCTGATCAAAATTCCACCAACATTCGTCAAAGCATTGGAACAAACAATCCTAAAATTTATATGGAATCAAAAAAGACCCCAGATCGCTAAGGAATTGTTAAAGAAGTAAAACAACACTGGGGGCATCTCGTTACCTGACTTCAGACTTTATTACAAAGCTGTGATCACCAAGACATCATGGTACTGGCACAAAAACAGAGAAATAGACCAGTGGAACAGAGTAGAGAGTCAAGATATGGACCCACAAATCTATGGACAAATCATCTGTGACAAAGCAGGAAAAAACATCCAGTAGAAAAAAGACAGTCTCTTCAATAAATGGTGCTGGGAAAACTGGACAGCTACATATAGAAGAATACACCACACACAAAGGCAAACTCAAAATGGATGAAAGACCTCAACATGAGGCAGGAATCCATCAAAATCCTGGGAGAGAACATAGGCAGTAAACTCTTTGACATTGACAACAGCAACTTGTTTCAAGACACGTCTCCAAAAGCAAAGGAGACAAAAGCGAAAATGAAATTTTGGGACTTTATCAAAATAAAACTTCTGTATAGCAAAGGAAACAGTCAACAAAACAAGGAGACAACCCATGGAATGGTAGAGGATATTTGCAAATGACACTACAGACAAAGGGCTGGTATCCAAGATCTATAAAGAACTACTCAAACTCAACATCCAAAAAGAAGATGAACACATCAAAAATGGGCAAGAGACATGAAGAGACACTTCTCCATAGAAGATATACAAATGGCTAACAGACGCATGAAAAAATCTTCAGCGTCACTAGCTGTCAGGGAAATTCAAATCAAAACCACACTGAGATACCACCTTACACCGTCAGGATGGCCAAAATTAACAAGTCAGCAAACAACAAGTGTTGGAGAGGCTGTGGAGAATGGGGAACCCTCTTACACTGTTGGTGGGAATGCAAGTTGGTGAAGCTGCTTTGGAAAATAAGGTGGAGATTCCTTAAACAATTAAAAATAGAGTTACTCTATGACCCTGCAATTGCACTACTGGGTATTTACCCCAAAGATACAGATGTTGTGAAAAGAAGGGCCATATGTACCCCAATGTTCATAGGAGCAATGGCCACAATCACCAAACTGTGGAAAGAGCCAAGGTGCCCTTCAACAGATGAATGGATAAAGAAGATGTGGTCCATATATACAATGGAATACTACGCCTCCATCAGAAAAGATGAATATCCAACTTTTGCAGCAACATGGACCTGATTGGAAGAGATTGTGCTGAGTGACATAAGCCAAGTAGAAAAAGTCAAGTATCACATGGCCTCACTTACTTGGGGTGCATAAGGGGTAATATAGAGGACAGTAGGAGAAGGAAAGAAAATAGGAAGTAGGGTAATTCGGGGAGAGAAACAAAACATGAGAGACTTTGGACACAGAAACAAACTGTGGGACTTGGAGGGAGGGGACTGGGGGGATGGGAGAGCCTGGTGGTGGGTACCGAGGGCACCTATTGCATGGAGCACTGGGTGTGGGGCATAAGCAATGAATCTTGGAACACTGAAAAAAAGTGAAAAGAAATTCTTATCTTAAAAATAAAAGTGTTTCCTTCTTCCTTCTTCACTCCTCTCTCCCTTCTTCTCCTCTTGCTTGGTTTCCTTCCTTCTTTCCTTACCTTCTCTCTTTTTATTAAATACAAACATACTTTACATACTTAATCCTCTTTCAAAGACAGAATAATTCGTCTTATAAATACAAATATATGTTAATTTTTTCAGTTTCATATATAATAACCACAGTTCCAAAGGTATTATTAAACTAGTGTAAGTACAATAATCATTTATCCATCTATGATAAGTATTGCCTTATTGGAATAAGTCATTATGAATGTTTAGGTTCACTGGGAGAACAGAAAATCATTTTTTTAAACCTTTTCTATGGGGTCAGGGAAGTGAAGTTAGAATCCTAGAACAATATAAAGGATTGATGTGCAAATGCATTAGAACAAAATGAGATATTTTGGTGCTGAACGTATGAGTTGCTGACTTGACCAGTTGAGATTATACACCGACATGGAGAATTATACTGTCTGAAAGTGTTTTACTGATTCAATTAAGAAGGTGAGGCCCCCCTATAAGAAGGCTGGGAAGGGTTAAGAACTGGGGCAGATGCAGGTAAAGGAGCATATGGGTTTAGGGGGTGGTCTGTGTCCATCTCACATCTCTGCTCTCTCTCTAACAAGGAAACAATGCCATGTGACCCTTGGAGAGAGAGAGAGTGGCAGGAGGCTACAGGGAACTTGAGGAAAGAGTGAACATTTGGAAGAACTGTTGAGAAGCATCTCCTTAATTATTAAAATCAAAATCATCAGTAATATTGAGGATGCATCCATTATGGGATACCACAAATGTATACGGAAAGCTCTTCTTCCCAATACCTTTATTTTCCCCTGGAAAGTGCTGAGCAACTGTAGTTTAATGCAGAGTACATGCTCTGTTATATGGATGCAGCACTGGAGAATTTCTGGACAAGCGCAGAAACTGAAGTTACAGGTAAAAAAATCAATTGACACTACATTAGCTCAGTTTGGAAAAGGTGTAAGTAAGGTAAAAAACGAGTGACATCCACATGGAGAAAATAAGACTTAGTAAGAACTCCAAATGGCCTCTAAACATACAGATTATTTTTTTTACTTCAGTTTTAGCATAAGTGTTGAAATATATAATTAATCCATGCTATGTATGTATTCTAATGACCTATTAACCTAAATAGTCAATCTACCAGACCACTGTATTCCCTGACCAGTCTAGATAAACAGTAGTTTGATTTATGCCTCTGCTCAGATACATATTTCTGAACCCATTTAAATCCAAATAAAATCCTAAGTTTCTTTCTATAACATGAGTCACCAAAACTCTTGAGATTTTCAATACTTTATGTGTAACAGAGGGCAATTAGTGAGAAGGCAAAGCAATTGAATTTGGTATTTAAATACCAAATACAATTACTGCTGAATTCTGTTTGAATTTATTCCAAAAATTACCAGAGTCACTATGCACCATCTTTCAAATACTTCCTAACTCAAGATTATTACTCTTACAAAGTTAAATTTGATGAGACCTAATCAGGTCATAGATAGGCCAGTCTTTCATGAAAATGATCGGTTGTATATATGGTCCCATCTCCTATTATTTTCTCTTCCATAATACTACTAATATTTATTAGTAACTGGTATATGCTAGACCCAGTACATAGACTGTTGCATTTTATCTAATTTATACCTCATTATCTTATAAACTCAAATTTCACATGAGGAAACTTAGTGAAGGAGAGATTAAATAACTTGTCCTAATTCACGTAGCTGATAATCACTGCCCTTATCTAAACAGGTCTATTTGATTGTACAATCCAAGATTTAATCATTTTGCACTTCAGCTCACATGTCACCCCTGACACATGCTACTCCTCTGTTTCCACTGTCACTTACCCTGTAATCCAAACCATAGATTCTGAGTCATAAATCCCAGACACTGGTTCTCCTAAAGTTATGCAGCATGATGCTTCTCCCTGCTATGCCCCATATGTAGTCTGCTAAACTGATGATCTTCTGAACTCTTTGCCTGTTTATCGCCTCCTCCTTCCATTCTAGAACTGGCATGTACATTTTTCAAAATTTTTAAAAAGACTTGGCATGAGCCAATCCTACTAATATCCCAGACAGAATATTCTAGATTTTTTTTTCTTTTAGAATCTATTCTGTTTTGCCAGTTTCTCCAGTTACTTCCATCAAGTTTCTCTGAGTTGGGATAAGGATAATTTCAGACAGCATTATATGTGAATGAAACCTTTCCTGCAAGAATGAGATCATTGAAATAAAGAACCATTCTTGCTTATCTTTATATCCTGTTGCACTGCACAAAGTCTTGAATATCCCTGTGTCTTAAATAAACAGAAAATCTAGGACAAATGCTGCACGTGAAGGAACACTGTGTCAGCAGGTGTACATGAAAACTATTCTGGGCTCATTAGAATACATATTCTCACAGTTTTCCTGCAACCTGATAGCACACACTGCCGAGTTAGTATCATGAGACCATTCAATTGGAATTAAAAAAAAAAAAACAACAGTTCTGGCTCCCTTCTCCAAGTACAGTGTTCTTATGATTGGATTATGTGCCACCAAATGCACTTCCAAATTTTTCTAGAATTATTAATTGAAGAGTAAAGGAAGAAACTTAGTGGCAAACAAAGAGTACTTAGAAATTAAGATTTATTAAAAAAAAGAAATTCTGATTTATTAAACTTTATGCAGGAGAAGGAAGTAAGTTTTAATTCTATTCCAAAAGAGAATCTAGAAAGAAATTTGTTAAATCGTCACTAAACCAAGACATTGGAGGGGTCCTACTTTCTGAATTATGTCCTTTTTTCTGACTAGATATCCCTGGAAACCCAAGATCAGGTTGTCTATAGTTATGGATAAGCCTGACAGTCTTATTGTTGCAAACACTGTCGCAAAAAACAAAGGAAATTTCTGTATGACAGATTGCACTGAGAACGCAATGGCTGCCTTCTTCATTCCCAAACGTTTACATGAAGTCTTTAATATTTTAACTCTTTCAATAGTACCACTAACATTCATGGTTTACAGTGCAGAGTGCTTTTAGCATATTATTTTAGTTAATGCTTACTTCTGTCATATTAGACACATCATTAAACAAAAATAAATATTTGCAGGTATGCTAAAATGCTTAGGGA
The DNA here is from genome assembly GCA_004023965.1 of Spilogale gracilis. Classification (NCBI taxonomy): domain Eukaryota; kingdom Metazoa; phylum Chordata; class Mammalia; order Carnivora; family Mephitidae; genus Spilogale; species Spilogale gracilis. The sequence goes on along the minus strand of PITA01001566.1, from coordinate 61,470 downwards.
TATTAAACTTCACTGATAAAATTTAGTCATTACCTGGTATTCCTAATCCAATTGACGTAAAGATTAATTTACTAATGTGATTTAAAAGATGATTCTAAAAATTGTTTATTTTGTCACATCCAAAGGTAAGAGAGTTAATACTTACTGTACATCATGGTAGAAACTCCAGTTTTGTCACCAGTATTTTCCATAGTGTAAAAAATTCATTAAATAAAAATCTTATGTTGAAGGAGTTTAATCTGATGATGTATTTGAATTATGAGGATGATGTAAAACATAACTAAATTATTTCTTTTTTTAATAAATGGGTGCAAGTTAAATACATTTTAATGACTCATAACTAGATAAGGACAAATATAGCGAAGCTTTCTTTTACAGCTATATAGGGCAACAAGTACAAGGAGATTAATAATGTTTTTTGCATTCCCTGCAGTCAATAAAAGTCTCCCTCATAGGAATGCACAACACAGAATGACATGGAGAAAGAAACAGCTCTTGAAAATACTGAGAGATAAGAAGTGAGGTATGAATATAGAAGTGAGGTAGGAATATGCTTCAATATATAATTAATGATATATTTAATATACTTTTTACATTGAGAGCCATTTTTTACCAAGCATATTTTGTGGGATACATAATATTATAGGCAAGAACTACTAATGTTGTAATAAGCCATATCAAATGCAATCCAAAATCTCAGCGGGTTAATGTAACGAAGATTTGTTTCTTACTTACCCTACATGCCTGTGATGGTCTGACACGCACTTGCCCTACATGTCCAGTGATGGTGTGATCCACATGGCCATTCAAGGACTCAGGTTGATTGAAATTTATCATCTCTGTGGCAGGAAATAGGGAGAGAATGGAGGAACATAATTGAATTTTGCTTTTCCTCTTCTCAACTCAGAAGTAAAACACAGAGAATGCAGTATTTTTTTTTTCACGATCTCCGGGATCATGACCTGAGTCGAAGTCAGTCACTTAACCAACTGAGCCACCCAGGTGCCCCGAGAATGCAGTATTTATGAAAATTATAGTCTCTGTGCACCATATCTTAATAATCAGTTAGCTTAATCTGATTTTCATATACAAAAGGATTTTCTGAAAATTATAAAACTAGTAAATCTAGTAAATGGTGGAGCCAACACTGAAACTCATGTCTTCTCTGATATTCTCTATCATATTACCTCAGCAGGTTAAGAAGTAATTCCAAATGTACACTTACATGTCAACTTTAATGCTTATTTAGAATTTTAAAGGAAGATCTTCAAGGAAAGACTAACTCTACTGAACAACTAGAGCTCTGTAATTGAAAAAAGTAAAATACAAAATAGATTCTAAGAGGAATGTTATACTTGGATGCATATTAATGTTGTATGATCAAAAGTCTTTTTTAGTGAGAAAGAGTTGAATATACTTAAAAAATACATTTTGGGGGTGCCTGGGTGGCTCAGTGGGTTAAGTGTCTGACTTCAGAGCCCTGGGATCAAGTGTCACATTGGGCTCCCTGCTCAGCGGAAAGCCTATTCTCCCTCTCCCTCTTCCTATAGCTCCCCCTGCTTGTGCACTCTTTCCTTCAAATGAATAAATAAAATCTTAAATATATATATACATATTTTAAACAAATTGATATATATATACATAGTTGATTACCGTGAGGCTATTCCCTTAAAAAACAAAATTAATTCTGCTTTATAATCATGCTCTTCTGATTTGATTTGTTCCAATATTTGTCACATTATAGTTATCTCCATGGTGATAAAATGTGATATTGCAAACACTAACTAAATCAGGCCGGAGAGGAAAAGATGATTATAGAACAAAGGTCTTCTTACCCATATACAAATACCATGATAATCATCAGTTATGAGAAACTTTATAGGAAAATGAAAACACACTATAGAAGGGAGTCTAGCAATCATATATGATTTTTAAAAAAGAAGAAAAAAAAAAGAAGAGGAACTTGATAATTTATTCTTCCAAAGGCCCTGGGTATAATCACCTAAACAATCACTTTTCACCACAGTAAGCTATCACCTTCTTACACTATTGGCAAAGCTTTAGAGATAAGTAGCATGATTTTGATAGGAAACGATGTATTTCTGAGCACTTCCAAGAAGCAAGTCAAATTATTTTGGCGTTCCTCTCTTAAACTGCACAGGGTTGATATTGTAACACTGCTTTACTTGGTGGACTAAGGGAAATTCATGAGCATTTAACTTTACCTTGCAGAACGTGTCATTATTGGGAAAGTTCTTTCTTTTTGAAGATTGCTATATTCCTGCTACCTGTAGTAGAAATTCTATGTACTCAAAATACATTGTATCATATGTTAACAGATGACTGTTCCTCATTCCCTACTTCCTCCTGGAAAGTACTATGAGTGACCCTGCCAGAGAGGGAATTGAGAAAACTTTCTGGATCCCTATCTAATCAAGTGTGCCACTCTCCAGTCCCATAAACAAAAAACCCCTGAAAACAATGCATTTATTTATTCATCTATCAAATAAATATTTGCTGAGCTTTTACTGTTTGCAATCACAATTCTTGTTTTTATAGCCCATAGTTTTAGGAGAGTCAACAAATTGGCATTGGACTTAAAAGTTCTGTGGAATACCATTCAAATGTATCTCTACACAATATGTTTTCTCTCCACAAATATATGCTCACACAAAAATATGCAATCACACCCCAGAACCATCTTTTAGAGTCATTATGTGTCCTGAAATGATGCTGGATCAGGAGATAAACCAAACCAAATGGTATCCAAATCAAGGGATTTTTCAAGGCAGTTAAAGAAAAAAGTGAATGTGTCTAGCATATTATTGCCAATATTTATTTTATCAATTAAACATTAAAGAAAAGCTATCAGCTTTCAGTACTATCTCATTTGTGTGTGTATGTGTGTGTGTTTCTGTGTATGCACGTGTGCACACTCAGAAGAGGGGATAAAAATCAATCTCAGAATAAAGACCAGTCCTTTAACAGAATAAATTTGTTTTTTGGAAACATCATTAAAAACCAACACAAGCCCATAAACTGACATTTTGAAAACACTTATAGAGAGGTTAGAATTTCAGGTCTTTTAGACAAACTTCTAACTTGTAGAACTTGGGGTAAATTTTTTCACTTCTAAAATAGTCACACACTATTTCATGATTTGTAAATGATAATATATATGTAAACTTCTTAGTTTTGGTAAGTGTCATTTCAGTATTTGAAGTGTTAACATCAGGAGAAGCTATGTGAGTGGTATATGGGAAATCTCGATTAATTTTTGATTTCTAAAACTTAAAATTATTTCCAAATAAAATGCTGTGTGTGTGTGTGTGTGTGTGTGGCACAGCACACTGAAAAATTGTAATGAATTGCTGCTATTCATTAGTCAGACACACCAAAAGCTATAGAAGTGAATGGGAATCAACCAAAGTATTTTACAAATGTTGTCACGTCAGTGGCCATTTCTGTGCAGCCTGTAACATCTCTGGTAGAATGAAACCGTCCAAAATCCTATGTTTGTTTTCCTATTCCTTCTCTTTCTCAGAAATCATTCAAAATCAGTTTTTCCTTTTCCCATGTGTGTATATATACATACATATACATAGTCTAATATTCTTTTTCTTAACTGAATCCTTCCCATAGGTATATAAAAACTCCCAAATATCTCTCATCTTAAGTATATAACGAAAGAAAAAAAATCCCATCTTTATTTCATATCATCTACGCACTTCTATGCTTTTCCTATTCATCATCAACAAACTTCTGGGGGGAATTTTCCATATATAATATCTCAGTTTACTCACATCTCATTTACCATTAAATCCATTCAAATCTGGCTTCTGTTCCCAATGTTCTTCCAAAATAGCTCTATTTTTTTTTTTTGGTGTTAAGTCTTTGGTTTTTTTTTTTACTGTAAATTTTATTTTATTTTTTTCAGTGTTCCAGGATTCATTGTTTATGCACCACAACCAGTGCTCCATGCAATACATGCCGAACAATCCCCAGTGACCTCCTTACTTTTCAATCCAATGGACTTTCAGTCCTTACTTTACACAGGTCTTCCTTACTGAAAGAGATGCTTTTGCATTCGTCTCTAAGGTGATATGCTATCCCCCCTCCTTTTGTATCTGCTACTTCTCCTTCTCTGTTGCACATTTATTAGTGTTGGCATTGTTCAGTCTTCAATCTTAGAACCATAATACTTTCCATTCTATACACAAACAATTTATAATGTAGTGTGTTTACCTGAAAGCCTCCTCTAAGTCTGGCCTATATTTTCAAGTCTGAACTTTAATTGCTCAAATGTACCTTAAACTCAATATTGTCATTTCAGAGTCTGTTACCAATTGTTATTTTAGGGCTTCTTATCGCAGTGAAGGATGACTTCATCTATTCAAATGGCAGAGACCTTAAAGTCTTCTTTGATATTAATTTTTAACTTTATTCATTATACCAAATCTATCTTCGATTCCTATTGATTTAATTCTAATCTTCAAATTCAATTGCTTATCTCCATCTTTTTAATGCTGAATCTCCCAATCCAAGCTGCCATTAATCTTGGCCTAGAGTTCAGCAATAAAACATTAGCTAGCCTTCTTGCCTTCATTCTATTCTCTAATATGCTTTCCATAATGCTCCTACAGTAGTCTGTTCAAACACAAAACATGTATTTATAGCATGTTCCTATTTTAAACGATTCAGTACTATTTTGAGGAAAAACATAAAATTTATAATTTAGCCCATGAAATGAAGCTTGTCTCCCTTTCAGTGTTAATATACATTACATTCTACCTTACTTTCTTTTTCCAAATTAGACTTCTTTGACTTCTTTGGACTTGTCATGTTTATTCTCTATTTCTCATCTTTGAAAATCAAATACTATGGGAGGTTATGATCCTTGAACACCACGCCTAAGAACACGTCAAAGAACAGAGATATTATGCAGGAATCTCTGATTATTTATTTGCTCTCATGATTAAAAGGTAATTTATTGTCACTTTAAACTTCAATTTCTTCATCACTAAAATACTATGAGCTTTATAGGCTTTCCAGGTATATTAAGTAAAATGTAACAGTTGAACTGGTTAAAATCCAATATGTAAGTCACTGGCCTTCTGCCTTTTGGCAAGTTATCATTTTTACACATTAGTCTCCACATCAACACAAGACTATATTGAGCACTGTATGTTATATACTATATGTATAATACTGATAACACATGCTTACTAATGCTTAAAATATGGGATTAATAACAGGAAACAATCTTTTTCTCTTCAGATTTCTGTTTTGGGCAAATAGTTATTTTTGAATAATACCATTAAACAAATGCTGTAAATATTCTGTATCCTGAGTAGAAAATATTCTATATATCCTGAACATTGTAAAATTTAAAATTCTTGTGCTTCAGTTTTACCAGTGCTCCATAAACTTAATATACATGAGAATCACCTGGGGGTCTTTTAAAAATATAACATCAATTCAGTAGGTTGGAGTTGATTCCCGAATTTCTGCATTTCTAATCTCACAAGTGCTGCTGGGATTCTCACCTTTAATTTACATTTTAGACTGATCAGCAGGGATGGCCGGAGAACACTATCATCAGCATAAACCAATCTATCAACATGAATTTGAAGTGTTATACATTTTTTAAGTTATACTATGTATTCTGAAAGAAAGACATGTGTGGATCTTTCTTATCATGGTTTTTAAAAAATAACATTAGCATTTCAATACAGAGATAGAGAATACCCTATTAAACAGGTTTAAATAGTACTGGTTGATACAAATCAAATAGGCAGTCAGAGCATGCTTTACATAAATGGGAATTCAATGAATGAGCAAATTTTACTGGCAGAAATAACTGGAAGAGGGTTAAAGAAAATAAGAGAAGATCTGAATTGTGATTTGAAGAATGGATAGATACTGGATTCTTGTCACAGAGACAAAGGAAGTTTTAAGATGGAGAATGACACTGATCAAAGTCTCAGGGGCAAGAATGAAAACGGTACACAGAGACCATGAGAAGTTCATTTGGACTTAAAGGACCCAGAAAACTTTGGTTTTGAGCCGTGGTGTCTGACATGCTAGTTGGTCTTGGTATGTCAGGAGCAATTTGTCACTACTGTGATTTTAAGTATCCAATGTTCATGTCATATAAGTTACAGTAAGATCAATGTTCAATATTTTTTGTATAACGGCAATACTCAGTTATATCTTGATACTCTCTCTCGGGTGCCCGAGGAAAATGAAGCAATGGTGGACATATTGAGCATTGCACGTTGGAGGTGTGTCTCATAGGCAAGTTCCCCCCTCTCACGAACCACAGCAGTATCTAAGGGGAGCGTTTTTAGGCTAAAGATCAGTGCCTGACTCATAGCAGGTACTCAAGAAAATACCTGGGATATCTGACCAACATGAAGCGTGGGCCCTGATTACAGAAATCCTTCATACCAAAACACATTATTAGCGGTAACACTTTTTCTTAGAAGTAAACATGATACTACCTCATTTTCTCAAAGACAGTAGAAGGAACCATTCATATTTACTCAGAATTCAGTCTTACTACCATTGGCATTTAATAATAAGGAGGCTAAGGTAACTAAGCAGGTAAATAAATGTTTTTAGAGAGATAATCCTTGTTTGAAGCCCCTGGATGTGTGACATGAATGAGAGAGACATTTTAAAGATTATCTATTATCTATCTGTCTATCTATCTATCTATCTATCTATCTATCTATCTATCTACCTATCTATCTATTTGACAGAGAGAGAGATCACAAGTAGGCAGAGAGGCAGGCAGAGAGAGAGGAGGAAGCAGGCTCCCTGCTGAGCAGAGAGCCAGATATAGGTCTGGATCCCAGGACACTGAGAGCATGATCTGAGCCGAAGGCAGAGGCTTAACCCACTGAGCCACCCAGGTGCTTGAGACAGACACTTTAACAATTAAGTTCTCAAATACTGAAGGTCACAAATCATCTAAAAGACAATTTTGTGCAACAGTTAAAGGAAACACTGCTATTTAGAAGGGATCCAGATTCCATGAAGATGAATATTAGGTAAGTGTTATCAAATTAATCAATGAGTCTTTCTGGCTTGAAATACAGGGATCTGGGGCGCCTGGGTGGCTCAGCTGGTTAAGCGACTGCCTTCGGCTCAGGTCATGATCCCGGAGACCCGGGATCGAGTCCCACATCAGGCTCCCTGCTAGGCAGGAAGCCTGCTTGCCTGCTTCTCCTTCTCTCACTCCTCCTGCTTGTGTTCCCTCTGTCACTGTGTTTCTCTCTGTCAAATAAATAAAATCTTTAAAAAAAAAAAAGAGATACAGGGATTTATATTGTCTCGTGGCTTTACATAGCTCTCTTTGAACAATGCTGTTCAAATTAAATGAGCATTCCAATATTGCAAACTTTAAGTTCTTATGCTAACCTTAAACTAGCAATACAATTATATATGTGTATATATATACCTCCTGGTATTTATTATTAATAAGATAATAAAGTAGGTGATTAAACATTTGCTCATTACTCCTGTAATCACTGGACCAGCCTCCTGAGGAGGCCAGGTTCAATAACATGTCACCAAAATGATAAAATCTTAATGAGCCATTAACTGGCTATGGAACTGTTGGGTACAGAGCAGAATTATTTTGTTGATCATAAACGAGGAAGTTGAGGCTAAAAAAAAGATATAACAATTTCGGTGGCATTTATTATGACAAATAATGCATATCACTTAATTCTGAGGTTTTCATCTTCTCAATTTCAGAGGCTTTGAAACATAGGCAGATTACTTCCCCCTTCATTAGGAGATACTTCACGTAAGAGTGATTTAAGTAAACCATTTCCAAGCCTCCTGGTAACTTTGGATCTGCATATATAATTTGTTCTAATCAATTCAAAAGTTGTAATTCCTTAGTTTCAAAGTTACTTTTTTTTTTTTTTTTTTGGTCTCTGCCATGTAGATGGACAGCTGCAGGAACTTCCCTATTTTTAGCCCATCTAATTTGTGCTGCTTAGAAATACTTCTATACATTTATCAAGATGGTTGATATAGTATGGATTCTGTTGTGGCCTCTACAACTGAAGCAACCTGAGTTACAGACGGACAGGTGACTTCCCAGGTGCATGAAGGATGTAACTTGCGTTCCAATAGCATGCGCTTAAATAGAAGAGCTCTAGGATAACCCTTGAGACAGGACTAGTCTTTCAGGCAGTTAGCCCTGTAACGAGGCTTCCATACCCAGTCTTCCATAGCAGCTGGAGGTTTTAACAGATCCTTATTAGAGGAGGGTAAAAAAAATCACAATGAGTCAGGCTGCCATGTTATCTGAGAAATGTCTGTAAGGCCTGGGGAGGATTATCACAGGGAGGGTTTGAAGAGTGGCGTGATGGCAGATTTTAAGTATTTTACCTATGATACTTAAATCATTAGAAAGAGTGATAAAATTAGTACTATGAAAAGGTACTGGTAAGAATATTCAACTTGAGCAGAAACTATCTTAAAAAATAAAGCCTTCAAACATGAATGGTCTTAGAAGATAGCATAGGGGATAATCTCCTTGACATGGGTCCCGGCAATGATTTTTTGGATTTGAAACCAAAAGCAAGAACAAAAAAGCAAAAATAAGCAAGTAGGATTGCATCAAAGTAAAAGTTTCCCTTTTGCACAGCAAAGGAAACCATCAACAAATGAAAAGGCAACCTATAGGAGATATTTGGAAGTCATATATCTGATAAGGGGTAAACCTATGATATATATAAAGAACTCATACAACTCAATAGCATAAAACCAAAAATCCAATTTAAAAATGGACAGAGGAACAAAACAGACATTTTTCCAATGAAGACATCCAGATGGCAAACAGGGATGTCCAAAGGTGCTCATCATCACTGATTATCAAGGATATGCAAATAGAAACCACAAAGACATATCACGTTGTACCTGTTAGAATGGCTACTGTCAAAAAGACAAAAGATACAAGTGTTGGCAAAGAAGTAGAAAAAAGGGAACCTTTACACACTATTGGGAATGCAAATTGTTACAGCCACTATGGAAAACATTATGGAAGGTGCTCAAAAAATAATAAATAGAAGTACCATATCATACAGCATTTCCACTTCTGGGTATATGTCTGAAGGTAACAAAATTACTATCTGGAAAAGATATCTGCACCCCTATGATCATTGCAGATTGTTTACAATAGCTAAGACCTAGAAACAACTGAAGTGTCCATCAACAGATAAATGGAGAGGGGCGCCTAGGTGGCTCAGTCAGCTGAGTGTCTGCCTTCAGCTCAGGTCATGATCTCAAATTCCTGGGATGGAGCCCCATGTTGGGCCCCCTACTCAGCAGGGAGCCTGCTTCTCTGTCTCCCTCTGCCTCTTGCTCCCCCTGCTTGTTCTGTCAAATAAATGAAGTCTTTATAAAAATTTTTAAAGTGGATAAAAAATGTAACATGCATATACAATGGAATATTATTTCTCTATAAAAAAGAAGCAATCTTGACATTTACAACATGGATGGACCCTGATGGCATTAGGCTAAGTGAACTATGTGAGATAGAGAAAAGGGCTATAGGACCTCAATTAAATGTAGAATCTGCAAAAACAAACTGCTAGAAACAGAGAACAGACTAGGGGTTGCCAGAGTGGGGGCCGGGGATTAGGGGACTAGGTGAATATGGTCAAAAGGTACAAATTCACAGTTATAAGAAAAGTAAGTTTTGAGGATTGAAGGTGTAATATGGTGACTATTGTTAATATTACTGTATTGTATATTTGAAAGTTGATAAGGCAGTAAATCTTAAAAGAGTTCTCATCACAAGAAAAAAAATACTCCAATTGTGAGGGATAAATGTTAACTAGATTTATTGTGTTATCACCTGAAAATATACATATATCATATCATTTTGTCACATACTTTAATACAATGCTGTATGCCTATTATATCTCAATAAGACAGAAAAAGAATAAACAAATGGATTCTGTGTTTACAACAATACATGGTGTACTCTGTGAGGTAGTGTGCTTCCCTGCTTTTTATTTTATTTTTTTAGATTTATTTATTTGAGGCAGGGTGGGGAGGCAAAAGGAAAGGGAAAATTGCAAGCAGACTCCTTTCTGAGTCCAGAGTCCCATGCAGTACTCCAACCCACCACCCTGAGAGCATGACCTGAGCTGAAGCCAAGAGTAGGACACTTAACCTACTGAGCCACCCAAATGCTCCCTGCTGTTTTTTAAGTATAAATGATTACCTCCAGAGATATAATGAGATTTTTCAATTTGTTTTATTTAATAACTTGTGTTCTTCATATGATGGTTATGTTAATTATTTAATTCATGCAAATCACCTAAAAATCATCTCTATCGCCTAGATGCTTAGCAAGTGCTGGTTATCGCCTTCATTTTTACAATGTGGTTACTTTGTCTTCTCAGTCATAGGATGTACCAGGTTTTCTCTCTGTACCTTCGGTCAAATTGAGTTGTGTTTTAAGTGGTATCATTGGTTTTCTGTGTCATAAGTATATCAATGATGATGTGCCTTAAAACCAAGGATATGTATAAAAAATAAAATGTAACACTAGCTTCATTCATCACAGTATGTGCAATGTCCACCTTTGCTTTCCAATAAAAGTGCCACCTCTTTAAGGATTCTGTTGTTGACTGGTATGTGTTCAGAAGTGGCCCTGAATTATTCTGGAAGTCTCACCTGACCCAGGGCCAGTGACTCCACAACTTGGCCAGTTACCATGAGACGGTCAGCAGGAAAGAGCTCTGTTCAATGTTAACTGTTTCTATCGACTTGACTAGCTCTCTCTACAATTTGCATTACAGAATCTAAGTAAAGACTGCTCGGAGAAAACAGAAAAGGTTTGGGGCATATGCACAGAGATGAACATGGATGACATGAGAAACACTATGATAATTTATTTCTCTAGAGCTGGGCTCTTTCCTGTTCTAAGGACCAGTAAGTCTCTAATCTTTAAGATATTTCTAACATCTGCCCAGTTAGGGTAGGCTGTCTCAATCCTAATTCATAAATGTGATAGCATATATGTCTGAGCCTGAAAAGGCCTTCAAAAAAATTCAAGATTTGGTAACATCAAGAAGACACTATTCTAAAAGTAAACCTCTTTTTACTCTAGAGTGTTTCATGTTGGCAAGAAAGTTCTTAAGTATTTGTCCTTACCTGTTTGTTTTCATTAAATTTCATCAAATGAAGGTTTTAAAACTACTGTTTGAAACATTATCATTATCATCAATGATGACTGAATTGTTCATATGGAATTATTATAAAATGTTTTTTATAATAAACATTATAAAATCCCTACCAATGGAGGGATCTTTACAAATATTAGACCATAAGGGGACCCTGGTGGGCTCAGTCAGTTAAGTGTCCAACTTCTGGTTTCAGCTCAGGTCATGATCCCATAAGTGGTGGGACTGAACCCTGAATCAGGCTCTGAGCTCAGTGGGGGAGTCTGCTTGAAGATTCTCTCCCTCTGCCTCTCTCCCCTGCACACATTCTGTCTCTCTAAAATAGATAAGTCTTAAAAAAAATATTAGGGCACAATATCTCTGTAGTAGAGACTGCTATAAAAAGCCCCCATGTTCATTCTCCACTTCCTTTTGTAGTAATAGAACTTCTGATAAAAGCCTATGGCATGGCCACATTTCCCAGCCTACCGTGTAGTTAGGAGCGACCATGTAAGCAAGCTTTTGCAGTGAGTAGAGTGATGTATGAAACTTCTGAATCACTTCTGTACTAGAAAGCTGCTGACTCTCCATTTTTCAGCTGGAGAAACGTGTGGCTGCAATGAAAGCCACCCAGTGATGACCCAAGTAAATGGAACACTCTAATGGATGCAGAGCAACAAGACAACGGAACATAGGTCCTCAGATGACCTCATGAAACACACATTCACTTTTAATGATAGCCCCAGCCTTGGCTTCTGACAAGTTTCCGTTTACCTACTCTCTACGTATGCTTAGCTCTTTCCCCACACCCATGCCTTCTGCTCATGCTTCCTGCGACCTAGTTATTTGGGACAGAAATTTCTATTTTGTTTGACAGTATTTCTTACCTTATATTTTTAAAGAAGCTTAGCATACATCATAACACATTCTCTATAACTATTACCTTCTTTTTTTTTTTTTTTTTTTTTAGATTTTATTTATTTGACAGTGAGAAACACAGCCAGAAAGGGAACACAAGCAGGAGGAATGAGAGAGGGAGAAGCAGGCTTCCCGCCGAGCAGGGAGCCTGATGTGGGACTTGATCCCTGGTCTCCGGGATCATGACCTGAGCCGAAGGCAGTCGCTTAACCAACTGAGCCACCCAGGTGCCCTATAACTATTATATTCTTTAAGGTTTTTTAGATGATGTGGAGATGATTATTCTTTCTTTCTTTTATAGATTTATGGGTTGCTATTGATTTTTCTCAAAATAAATGTGAATCCTGCTAAGGCCCTTTGCTCACAAACAAGATATATGCTGAAAAAGAACCTGCAACATCATGGTACTAACTCTGTCCTTGAAGATCAGGATGGCTGTAAAAATTCCAAATATAATAAACCTAATTTATAGTTAAATAAACATAGAAATAAAAATGAAGAGATTTTAAATTGAGTACTGTGTACTTTAACCATAGAAATCTCTGGAAAAGTTGCCTATGAACTTAAGGTATGAAATCTGCCCAAAAAGATCAAGAAATCCATGAAAAGAAAGGATAATCACTAGAGAATAATTTATTTTATAATCTTAAAGACAACCTATTTACATAAGAGAATACAGGGAAATATTTAAATATATGTTGTTTTGACTATATATACACCTACATTTATATATTAGATTTGGAACACATTTTAATAAAACAACTCTGTTTTTTTTTTTTAAATGGGTTGGATTTAGTGGGGCTTCCACATAGTGTAATATCCACAGGAAAATTCTACATAGATTTTTTTTTTTATAAATAATTTTCCTGCTCTCTGCAACTGTCCTACCTCTCACTCAGTGCAGAAATTTCAGGGAAACCCAAGCAGCATTCATGTTGAAGAGACAATATGTATCTATACAAAAGACGATAAAAATTAAAATCATAAAAAATCCTGGTAGTCGGGTCTACATGCCTCAACACAAAATACAGATCAATTACTTTTATCCCTTCACTGATAGTTTGAGCTGGAAGCAATCTCAGCTCTATTCCCTTGACTCACAAATGAGAAATTAGAGGCCAAAAGAGTTAGACAATGTAATAAGATTAATCAAGGTCACAAAGCTAATTACAGACAGAGTCAAGATTAAAACATTGGTTTCCTGGTTTCCAGTCCTGGCCTTTTCCCACTGAGCCATATTGTCATTAAGGCTCTATTTAAAAGTAATCTGGTTAAAAATACAGCTAAAGAGAAGGAGTAAGTCTTTCCAGGTTGTTCAATCAAATGCAAAATTCCTCAAAGTTCACTCGCATAAAAGCACATCTGGCTGGAGCGCTAATCTTTTGCTAGAGCAGTGCATGTCAAATCAAAGAAATTGGAGTCTGAACATGCCTGGGACGGGCTGCAAACTGTAACACTGTGGGCAGTGGGACTCAGGTCACATTCTGAACTGCTGGAAAGAGGGGAGGATTTAAGCCCCAAATGGGGCTTAAAGGAAGAATAAATCTGTTAGCAGAGCAATTACTCATGTCCTCAGTAAACTGCCTCCTTCAAGGATCAGCAGATAAATCTAGGCCTAGGCATTAGTGTTTTCTTGGCACATCTTCCTCCTTCTGGACATCAATAACAATGTATTTACCCAATTATCAGATAATCCCACTTAAATTGATCAATTGATAGCTCCCCAGTCCTTTCAAAGCACTGCTTTGTTTTCTTTGGCCTCAAACACCTAAAAATATTTCTAGAGGTCAGAAAAGTACAAATTGCAAATTTATTATTCTTGGAGTCACAGGATGACCTTTCACCTGATTTTTCAGAACCAGCAAGGTGCCTTGGAAAAGTGATTTCCATTAAAGTAAAAGGGAGTCCTAGGGCTAAAGGCAGCTTTAAGACTTAACCCCTTCATGTGCTCAGTCTGCACTGAGAGGAATTGGTAGGCACAGAAGGCTCTTGACATTTCTACATCACTCCACTCTGAAACAGGGAAGACTGGTTTTCTTTCTCTTTGATCTTTTCCCCCTTGCCTTTGCAACAAAAACAATACCGTACAAAGTTTTACACAATGAAACTCCTATGGAGAAATCATTCGCCCTTCACTCAAATCAAATATTAGATGGGCTTAATTTAAGCAGGGATCATCACAGATCTTCAACCTCTCATTTGAAAACCTCAGAATAGGGGCGCCTGGGTGGCTCAGTTGGTTAAGTGACTGCCTTCTGCTCAGGTCATGATCCTGGAGACCCAGGATTGAGCCCCATATCGGGCTTCCTGCTCGGCTGGAAGCCTGCTTCTCCCTCTCTCAGTCCCTCTGCTTGTGTTCCCTCTCTAGCTGTGTTTCTCTCTGTCAAATAAATAAATAAAATCTTAAAAAAAAAATGGGGCGCCTGGGTGGCTCAGTTGGTTAAGCGACTGCTTTCGGCTCAGGTCATGATCCTGAAGACCCGGGATCAAGCCCCACATCAGGCTCCCTGCCCTTTGGGAAGCCTGCTTCTCCCTCTCTCACTCCCCCTGCTTATGTTCGCTCTCTGGCTGTGTTTCTCTCTGTCAAATAAATAAAATCTAAAAAAAAAAAAAAGAACAGAAAACTTCAGAACAGGTTAAGAACTGCTCAGAGCCCAATTTCTTTCATAGTTCTAAGAGGAGTTCAAGTTCACAGATTTTGTTGAAATACAGGATTGTATCCTGTGAAATACAGGATATCCAGTTTCATTTGAATTTAAATTTGAAATTCAATATCAACGGATATTTTTCAGTGTAAGAATGTCCTAAATATTTCATGAGACAGACTTAAAATGAAGAGTGCATCTGTTGAGGCGCCTGTGTGGCTCAGTCGGTTCCATGTCTGACTCTTGGTTTTGTCTCAGGTCGTGATCTCAGGGTCCTGAGGTCGAGCCCCAGGTTGGGCTGGGCACTCAGTAGGGAGTCTGCTTGGGATTCTCTCTCTCTCCCTCTGCCCCTCCCCTTGTTTTGCTGTCTCTTTTTCTCGTTCTTTCTCTCTCTCTTCAATAAATAAATAAATCTTAAATAAATGTATCTCTTGTTCACAAATCAGAGGTAACTGGTCTCTGCATCGTCCCCCCTTTTTGGGAGCATCATCACGAGGGACTCTACATTTTGGTTACCAATGGTGGAGTGGTTGCCAAGCAGCAAAGGGTGGCAGAGCTGGTGCGTGACGTGATTTAGGGCTGGCTGCACTCGGAACATGCTACCTCCCACACGGTACTCTGGCATCTTCAATATTTTCAGTTGAAGGAGTTGGAGAAAATGGCGGAAGCAAGAAGATCTCTCCGACCTCCCTCTGTCCTTCTCTGAAGCAGGTCCAATGACCCTCAAGGAAGTGCCCTCCCCGTATCTTTCCTGGGAAGAAAGAAGCATCCTTACCTCCAAAAGGAGGGAGGAGAACCTGAACTAACAGGTCTCATGGTTTCCTCAGTTTACTACATCTGGCTCATATTCTTTCCCTGTCCTATCGTTCCGCAACTCCCCTGGCATAAAAGCATTCGGGTCTAATTGTTTCTTCTGGTCTTTATTTCCTTAAAAGACCTCCATGTCACATAAAATTTATATTATATACAGGTATATGCTTTTCTCCCATTAATTCTTCTTTAACAGTTTAATTTTTAGACCTAGCCAGGGACCTTAAGAGAGCTGAGAAAATCTTTTTCCCCCCTACAGGACACATTCTGCTTTATCTCAGTCTAAGAATTAAAGCAAAGATCAGGGAAATTCAAATCAAAACCACACTGAGATACCACCTGACACCAGTCAGAATGGCCAAAATTAACAAGACAGAAAACAACAAGTGTTGGAGAGGCTGCGGAGAAAGGGAAATCCTCTTACACTGTTGGTGGGAATGCAAGGTGGTGCAGCCGCTTTGGAAAACAGTGTGGAGATTCCTTAAAAAATTAAAAATATAGTTACCCTATGACCCTGAAATTGCACTACTGGGCATTTACCCCAAAGATATAGATGTAGTGAAAAGAAGGGCCATATGTACCCCAATGTACATCGCAGCAACGGCCACAATTGCCAAAGTGTGGAAAGAGCCAAGGTGCCCATCAACAGATGAATGGATAAAGAAGATGTGGTACATATATACAATGGAATACTATGCCTCCATCAGAAAGGATGAATATCCAACTTTTGTAGCAACATGGACTGGACTGGAAGAGATTATGCTGAGTGAAATAAGCCAAGAAGAGAAAGTCAAGTATCACATGGTTGCACTTACTTGCGGTGCATGAGGGGTAACCTAGAGGACAGTGGGAGAAGGAAAGTAAATGGGAAGTAGGGTAATCCAGGGAAAGAAATGAAACAACAGAGACTTTGGACACAGAAACAAACTGAGGGGCTTGGAGGGGGGGGGTGGAGGGATGGGAGAGCCTGGTGGTGGGTACTGGGGGCACCTAATGCGTGGAGCACTGGGTGTGGGGATGGGGAATGAATCTTGGAACACTGGGAAAAAAAAAACTTAAGTAACAATAAAAAAAAACTATATAAGAAAAAAAAGAATTAAAGCAAAGGATTTCAGCAGAGTTTATGAGGAAGAAAGTCTCTCTTCATCAACACCACTTTTGTAATTTGCCTATTTCATTTTCAGCTGCAAATCTGAGTTCTCTCTGGCATCCTCTTCCCCCAGACTAGTTTCCTTCTGTAGCCCCAAGAACGGACTTGGTTATTCCCCACATTCTCCACATGTATTTTGATCACATTGTTCACCCATCTGGTATGCACTTTTCCCATCTGTAGCTTCTCTAATCATTTAATCCCAATCACCATTTAAATCTTATTTCATCTTCGAAACTTGCCTTGTTAGCATATGGCTCTCCTCCCCAGTTTGAAGCACTAGAGAACATTCTAGGTCCTTTAGTTGGCACTAACATTTCAATGTGGTTAAGTTGCTAATTCATTCCTTCTCTCCTCTCTTCTGTCTCTCTCTGCCTTTCTATCTCTGTCTCTCACATACACACACCTACCTCTTGTTTTGTTTTGTTTTTTTTAAATGTAATGTCCTGAAGGGAGGCACGGAGATGTATTTAGTTTTATTTCCCTTCCAGTGAAGGTAAATGTGCTTAGCATATACCAGGTCTGGGTTAATAGTTTCAATATTCAGTCAATCTTCTTACATGAAGTCATTCTATATCTCCTTGAATTAATCCAAACCATTGATTTATTCACTTAGTAGTATTTACTAAGCACCTCTCAGATGTTAGATGTTTCCTTAGTTTTCAGATCACCAGAATAGAAGTAATAGAAGGACAGAGAATCTGTTTTGTTTAGCTAAACCTCCAAAAGCCAGAAAATGTCCGGTACAACAGAGGTGTTCAATGAATATGGGTTAAATAAATAAAATAGGACCTACTATTTATTATTTATTTTAAATCCAGCCTTTCTTACTTCTCAAGATATCATCTCTCTCTTTTGAACATTTGCATCAGCATCTGCGATGGTTACATTAGCTTCAATCTCCTTAGTTCTCTTTTAAGCAAGTCACTACCAGGATCGTAGCTCCCAAATCGGTTCTAGGTCTTTAGTTCTCAGCTTAGGTACCTTCTAAGATATCTTGTTGCATGGAAGACAAGATCCCCACTCTTAAGGATGGCGTGATCCAACTTCACAACTGGGGCCTGACTGAAGTTTCTGTGTTTAGCTGTTTATTCTCTATCTCACTGTCATGCTTTAATCGAATTCCGCTAATTCCTTTTGACGAGGTTGTAAACAGCTGGAGTTGTGTGGGGCCAGGCGTTTGGTAAAACAAGGGGTGTGGGTCACTGTACATTCTCACCATTTTAAAATTCACCTGGCATACTGTGAATGTTTTGTGCCTGCTGTTACTGTCTAAAAGGTTCCTTGCTCCATCTTTGCCTGAGAATTCCTATACTTTTGTTCCTTCTCTTCACATATAACTTTCTATGCTACTCCCATCTGTCTTCCTGATTTAAAAAGAGAACTTCTACTCTGTGTGCTCCTATAATACTTTCCTTTGTCCATATGTCTGCCATGCTAACTTATAACTTGACTAGTTTCTGAATTCCTCAGAGGCAGAGATCCTGTCTTGTCCATCTCTGTACATTAGTTCTCCTAATATGTGTTAAATAGCATACAAATTATTTTGAGAAGGGAATTCCATTTGTGTAGAGTCTTTCTCTTTTCCTAATGTCCATCATATGAATACATCCCCTCCCTGGTCCATTTTGCTAAACATCAGAGTGATAGGCAAGTAATCCTTTCCATAACTGTGCAAAAGCAAAGAGAGATAGCCTGCACCCTCATCCAGATTCACAGACGTCAGACAGCATTTCAGTGTGTATGGATTGGCCAGGGTTGCAACTATGGGGTTAGAAATGTCAGGTCCCAAACTCACTGGAATCCGAGATATCTCACAAAGGCCCCATCTAGAATGTAAGCTCTGGGAAAGAGGGAGATTTTCTCTCTTTCATTCACCTCTTTCTTCCCAGCACCTGTTACCATAGTAGGAATATAATAACCACCAAGTTAATAGTTAAATCAGTTAAAAACCACTTGTCTAATGCCACATAACTGGTAAACATCAGAATTATAACTGAACATTCTGAAGATCATTCTCTTACTAGCCCGCTACCTCTTAGATGGCGTTCTAAACTCAAGTTCCAAAATATGCTAGTGGAGACTTTCCCCCCCTAGGCAATCTAATCTGTATTTTCAAATATGATCATTTGGTGCTAAGTGTCTTGTCATTTTTTTTAAAGCTATTATTTATTTGACAGAGACAAACACAGACAGAGAGGGAACACAAGCAGGGGGAGTGAGAGAGGGAGAAGCAGGCTTCCTGCTGAGCAGAGAGCCTAATGTGGGACTTGATCCTGGTTCTCCGGGATCATGACCTGAGCCGAAAGCACGGGCTTAACCAACTGAGCCACCCAGGCACACCAGCCTTCTCATTCTTTCTTATGTAGATAGTTAATATTTATCAATCTTACATTATAGTAGGCACCACTGTAGGCCTTTTAAATACATGACTATGTTATTAATATTAATGTTAATTAATATTAATCATAAACATAATGCAAAATAAAAAACTCATCAATAACATTTGGAAATGATGAAACTGAATTACACTGAGGTTAACTAATAAACTCAAGATTAAATACTAGTAGTTTTGGAGCTGGTCAATCTAGCTTTATGTATTAGACACTTAATCTCTACACTCTACAAAAGTCAGAGTAATCAGCATCTCTGAAACTAGGTATCATGAAGGGAAGAGTTATTAGCTTGAGTCCAGCACTCCAGCTTCTGGGTTTACCCCTGTCCTCAGAGTAACATGTGAACTCACCCCTGCTCTGCAACTGTCACTAATGATGTGAGATGCCATTTCTCAGAGCTTCCTTTTGTCAGCAACATCTTTCAGACCCCCCCCCCCCCCATGGGACCATGAGTTTAGGTTTGAATCTGTAAAGGCAGGCAAGAAAAACAGCATAAACAGAGGACATGAAAGCATTTAACATACGACTAGACATACGCCCCAGTATTAGAAACATAAAAGTGCACGTTGAGGTAGCATGGCTAACATCCTGAAAACATGTGACTTTCAAAAAACAACAAATTATTTTTAATTAAATGTATATGGCATTTTTTTTTAACCACTGAGATGTTCCAGAAACAGATATGGAAGCACAACTGTTATGGGGGAAAAAGAATGAAAAATCAGAAAGCTCTAAATTTGGATAATTTACTTGGCAGATTTTTATGCTATGTTATTGAAGAAAATGAAACTTATATATAATATTAAATACACTGATATACACAAACATAAACTTACACAGGTACAAGAACAGGATGTGTGCATACCTTTCTGTGTTTATAAGTAATGAAAACATACATATAGAATACTTTTTAATTTGCAGTATTCCTGAGCCAATCCATACTTCCCAAACTCTCCTTTTTGCTTATGAATGGTAGGCTGAGGCTGATTTCCTACCTATCTTTGGGAATGGAGTAAGGTTAGAGTCATTATCTGAGAAAGAAGAGGTCCTTTACATAGCTTGAAATGGTTCTTCTTTTCCTCCCATATTCTCTCTGTGCTTTAATTCTCAACCAACCATTTCCTTCCTTTCAATCCATCAGACATCTTCAAAGTGTTCTTCCATAAAGAGCTGTCTGTATTGATGTTTACTTCTTTTTTGGTTGATATTTTTTGCATTTATTTCTTTGTCCTCTTTATGCACTAAACAACTTTTAAAAATTTTTTCTTTATACACAAATCACATATATTATGTATTTATGCATTTATATACGTGCACTTAGATTTTTTGACTCAAACTACAATTTATATTGTTGAAATTATGAGAAACAGATCCAAACTTAATTTCTTTTCTAAATGACTATCCAATTGTTTGAATGCCATTTGTTGATTAATTCTTATTTTTCCCACTGATTTAAAATGTCTTCTAACAAACTAAATATCCGTATATACTTGAATTTGTCCTAGATTTTCTCTTTAGTTCCACTGACCTATCAATTCATGAGTTTTTTTTTCATATCACTTTGCCCTTTATTGCTTCTTTAAACATTTACACTTGGCTGCAGTTAACAATTTTCAGAGTATGGTGATTTCAGACTTTCGTCATCTCAGCATACATTTTTAATAAGGATTCATGGCTTGGAGGGATTTTCCAGCAGCTTTGTGGATTTGTTTATAGTGTTTATTGTTTGTTCAGTTTATACCTAAATGAAGACTAAGTCAGGTATCTGTATAATACAAGAACACTGAAGAACAAAAAGTTACATTTTCATAAAAAATTTTTTGATATGACTTTGTAGCACATTTCAACATTTTACAAGAATAACTTTCCATTATTCCCCTCTTGCTAATCTTATTTTTTTATATATTTGAGAATCAGTTTATTTATTTAATTTATAAAAAAAAGTCCATATTTTTACTGTTCTCAGAGTTCAACTCCCTCCCAGAAAACAAAACTCCACATGTTCCTCTACTCTTCTCTGTCCCAGGGAGCCCCGTATTGTAACCAGGACCCTGGGCAATGATTTGCACTACCTTGAAGTTGGCTTAGTCTAAGCATTCAATTAATTAAATTAATAATTCAAGTAATTCAATTAATACTCTATAATACTCCACCTACGACTTTCGCAAGTACGTGAGAGTCAAATCATTAATAAACGGCTTAATTACTACCCCAGATTGCTTTTTATTGCCTATACTCTTTCAAATATTCAACTTTCTTTTCAAATGTCAGTTGATCTTCTCCATGAAATAAGTCCTATGACCCACCACAGAACTTTTTCCTGTTTTTTTTTTAAATTCATTTATTTTTAATATTAATAAACAATGATGTCAGGATAAAACTCACATATCACACAATTTACCCATTTAGACTGTATGCTTCAATAGTTTTTGGTGTATTCAGACATTTGTTCAACTATGACTACTGTCAATTTAAGAATATTTTTATTATCTCAAAAAGAAGGCCCATTCTCTTCAGATATCATATTTACCTCCCACCCCTATAACTCTAAGCCCTAAAGAGAGTCACTAATCTATTTTTCTGGTTTATAGATTTGACTTCTCCAGCATTCTATGTAAGAGGAATTATGCAATAATGTAGGTTTTATGTGGCCAGTTTCTTTCACTTTACACAATGTTTTCAAGGTTCATCCATGTTGTGGCACATACCAGTATTTCATTCCTTTATGGGGCTTAAATATATTCAACGGTACGGACATACCACGGATTGTTTATCTGTTCCTCATCTGTTGGGCATTTGGGTTTTCTACTTCTTGTCTCTGATGTCGTTATGAACATTTCTCCACGAGTTTTTTCACGGACATATATTTTAATCTTTCTTGAGTATATACTTGAGGGTACAATTCCAAGTCAATAAGGTAACTCTGTGTAACAACCTGAGAAATTGCCAGACTGTTATTCAAAGTGACTGAATTACTTTACATTCTCAAAAGCAGTTTGAAGGGTTCCATTTCTCCACATGCTGTTATTATTCTAGAACGATTCGATCGTAGTCATACTAGTGGTGCAAAGCAGTATCTCACTGCAGTTTTGATTTGCATTTCCTTGCCAACTAATGATGTCAGATAAGAAGATGGGTCTTCCAGAAACTGCCACAGATTCTTCACTTGGGATTATGTGTTTACTTGGGATTCTGTTCTGCATGATCAGGAACCCTAACACCAAACAATCATGAAATCAGAGTTTGGAAGTAGACACTGTTTAGCTCCATCTCCCTTAATTTTGCATAAATTCATGATTCTCTGATCAAAATGTATTATTTTTAAATTAAATGTATAATTTATCAACTCCATGGGTGTGAAACAGTCAAGTACGGAAGAATTTATAACAAAAAGCTGTCCATTCCTTCTTCTACCCTCTCCATCCCAAACACAAACCAAATTCATCTTTAACTTTTTCTAGCTTCAGTTTTTTGGATTAAATATATATATACTTGTAAAATTATGTAAATTATATAAGATGATCTAGTTGCATGTGCAGAGTTAATACATGCATAGATACTATCTCTATACTCCCCTCTACCTCTGCCCACTTCTAACAATTACTGGTTGTTTTGTCCTGTTTCGAAGTTGTGTGCCTTTGCTTGCTCAATATCTATACTCAATAAAGAAATATTGAGGGCAGAAGCTGCTTGTCTCTTAAAAAACAAATCCAACTTTCTCTGTAACCTTGGCAGCAAGGGGATACACACGTGAATTTGGCTCAGCTGATCAGTGGCACCATCCTGACATTTTGATTCTGAGGTTAGTAATCAAAGTAATCAAAGTGGAGAATTCGTTCTTGGAGTCCTCATCAACCTTAGCCAGCAGCGGCATCAGTACAGCCCTGGCATTTGATGTTCAGTGGCAGTACGACAAGATTGGACTTATTCTGAGAGAACATTCAAGATACGTTTCTCTGGTTCTAGCTGCTTGGGATTTTATTGTGCTATTATTTCCCCCCTCACATTTTTGGGGTTCTCTAGCCTTCTCAGAAATTCTACCCTACACATTCCTTTTCTACTTAAATCAGACTGAGAAAGATTGTATGGAAAAAAACTTGTCTAATGGACATTTACAAATGAATGTTACATAAGTTAACATCTGATTTCCTGCTATGTTGATATTTAATTATCCTGTTTTCAGCGCATTCTTCTCTTCTGCCTTTCACTACACATGCAGATTCCCAGCCCAGAGTCTTCAGCTTGCCCTTTTCTGCACTATCATGTTTGGGTATATTGACATGGTAGCTTGCATTTCACCTTGACAATATTTCACCGTTCATCTCAATGTCAAAATATTTAGTAAGTGGTCTTATTTCCTCAGTGCTCTCATCTCATTTCAAGCTTACATTTATTGCCCTTTTAAAAAAAACATCCATCAATGTAAATCCAAAGTGAGAAAAGAGAAAACTGCATGAGCTCCTGTGGCCATCCTGAACCATGAGTTTAAATGCTCTTTCAGTTTCGTAGCTGCTAAATCCCAGGGTTGGAGAGTTTTTACTGGAGCAACTATCTTTTCCTCTCCTGTTATCTATTGCTGCTTCATTATTCTATTCTTCTAAGTTAGTATTTTACACCAAGTGTCACTGATAGCCATGTTCTACAATTTGCGAATTCATCTGATGAGCCAGGAGTTTTGTGGCGGTCACTGTGTCTTTGCCTCGTGAGTTCTGGCAGTCAGAGAACACTACTGTCTACCGGATCCCGACACCATCTGACAGCTTCACCACAGTGGCCATTATGCCACTCCTTTCCTAACAGAAATCACAAGATTTTTGAAATTAAAATTTTTCTATTTTTCAAAAGAAAGCATATCTGGTCTCCTGCTTTGAGATTTTCTTACATAAAATTCTAAATTACTAGCCCAAATCTACCCTTCTCCTTTGCCATCATGGCCTCAAGGTTAAATAATGGTAAACTAACAATCTCTCTGAATGGTGGTCTGCTTTGAGTAAGTATTGTCTGATTTGGACTTTAACAACTATTCCATGCTTTAATATGCAACTTTTGCCCACTGAAGTCAAATAGCATTTTTTTTTATTGCCACTGTACCACTCAATGTTAATTTAGCACAGTTCATAAAAAACTCTATAGATGTGATGAGAATAGACATTTAACCACTGACCTTCACCAACTGAATCAAGTCTAAGTAGTTTTTTTTTTAGTTTTTTCTTTCTTTCTTTTTTTTTTTTTTTTTTTTTTTTTTTTTTTTTTTTTTTTTTTTTTTTTTTTTTTTGGCTCAGGGACACCTCAGTCTGATTCAGCTAACAGTTCTCATGAACTAGGATTTCCTTTCTTTCTTATTAGCCCTAGCACTGACACTGTCCTATACCCCCTTGAGTAGCTAGTTGCCTACTATCTTTGATACGTTTTCTCATCGGTAAAATGCACAATGAAAGTCCTTAAGTTAATGTATTCAAACACAATTTCTTGAGTGCCTACTATGATCTCGCCACTCTTCGAATAGCTGAAGATATACTGGAAAACACACATTCTTCCCACATGGAATTTTAATTCTGCTCATGCAAACAGATCAGTAAATACGTAAAATATATTGTTTTTTGGGTAGTGAAAAGTGCTATGGAGATGAGTAGAATTAGATAATTAAAGAGACTTGAGGCACTGAGGTTAATCATTTAAATAGGACAGTTAAGAAAGGCTTCACAGTTAAGGTGATATCTGAACCAAGACGGAATGAAGGTGAAGAAATAAATGTCGAGCATATCCTGGGAAGTAAGGAAGTAAATCTTGAGCAGTCCATTCAAAAGCAACAGCAAGTATAAGTCCCCTGAGGCAGAAATGTGCTTGGTACAGATTTAAGCAGAATTAAAGTTGGAGGAGATGACTTTCAGAAGTATTAGTCAGGGCACAGATTAGAAAGATCTTCTAGGCCATCTGAAGAATTCTGGCTTTTTACTCAGTGAGATGAGAAGCCACTGGGGGTTTCTCCATACAGAATTGATATAATCATATTTTTTTATTTCAACAATTTGGTTTGGAATTGAAAATGAACTAAAGCTGAGGACAAGGGTAGAAGTCAGAGACATCTTAGAAGATCATTGCACCCAAGTGTGAGATGATACTGAATTGTACCTGCATGGTACTGGTGTTATTGAGAACATCTGGAAATGAATATTCTGATGATCTCACAGACAGAATTTATGGGTAAATTGAGAATATAGCGTGAGTCCATCTTTGGCCTGTTGGTCATGGAATCAATGTCAATAGAATCTACATTTACTGAGACATGGGAAAAAATGGAAGAAGGGCAATTTTGGAGGTGGATACATTCCAGAAGTTTGGTTTTGAGGCATTTTAACATTGAGAATATTACTTAAATGTACAGTTAGAGATGTCACTTAGGCAGTCGAGCATGTAAGTCTGGAGTGGCTGGGTGTTGGGACTAGGGATATACTTCGGTATATTATTATCAGAGACATGGTATTTAAAGTTATGAACCTGATATGGTAACCCAGATGATGAGTGAAGACAGGTAAAAGAAGGTATCTGCTGCTTCTTCTTTTTTTAAATTTATTTGAGAGACAGACAGACAGAGAGAGAGAGAGAGAGAGAGAGAGAGAGAGAATACACTTACACATGTAAGCAGGCGGAGGGGCAGAGACAGAAAGTCCCAAGCAGACTCTAGGCTGAGCACAGAGCTCAAAGCAGGGCTCAAACTCACGACCCTGAGATCATGACTTGAGCTAAAATCAAGTAAACTTAAGTTACTGAGCCACCCAGGCACCCCAGGGATTTGCTTTTTGACCTACAAAAATTAAATCAATGTCTATCTTGCCTAATAGGTTTTTCTGTCATTAAGTGTTTTCTACATCCTAAATGAGCTGGGGATAGATGACACAATGAACTGGGTTCAAAGATTCAGACACAGGGGAAAGAGATGATTAAGAAAAATAATAACATAGATAAATATATATCATTAGGGATAGGCAAATGAGGAGGAATGAACCCCAATTCTTCTTTGTGTCGTCACAAAGAATGTGGCTGACTCCAACCTGCTCTCACTGAAAGATGCATTTTCTTTTTTTTTTTTTTTAAGATTTTATTTATTTATTTGACAGAGAAAGAGAGATCACAAATAGGCAGAGAGGCAGGCAGAGAAAGAAGGGGAAGCAGGCTCCCCGTTAAGCAGAGAGACTGATATGGGACTCGATCCCAGGACCCTGAGATCATGACCTGAGCCAAAGGCAGAAGCTCAGAGCCACCCAGGCGTCCTGAAAGATGCACTTTCATTATGGACACCAAACACCTTTTAGGAAGTTTATGACCCCAGCCACAGCCATAAAGCAGTCTAGCATGCTTATAGAGTGGTAATAGCAGAGTATGGAGTTAGAGGAATTTATTAGCTGTGTTACTTCCATGTTAGTCACTAAAATTTCCCAGGTTGGAATTATTTATCCTTAAAAATGTGTACAGTAATTTCTGCCTTGAGCATCTCAGAGAACCATATTTGAGGATGAAGTAAAATAATATCTTTGGAGGAGTTTTGTGAATTATAAAGGCCTTAATAGATATGACTTTTCACTAATGATCTTGGGATCAGTAGAATTTGGTAATCCTGGTCCAATGCAAATGGACATTAAGGAATAGAAAGTTAAAGCTCCTGAATATTAACTCTCATTTTATCACTAGTTGTGCTCTTTTTTTTGCTTACAGTTCAAGATCATTACTGGTGTGTATGAGAGTACACAGATGGCAGGAGTTTAACAAGGAAAAAAGACAGTGAGATTTTGAAAAGGAGAAAGAAGACTACTGTTTTGAGAGCATTAGAAGCAGCACTAAACCCTCTGCACTGTGAATGCTTAGCAAAAAGACTGGAGGGAGTTACAATTTGGGATAGTCAATGGCATTTTTTCTATACTATACTTCTTTGACTGCCTACAACAATTTTTTGTATAGCTATTTGTGCATGCATGTTTCCTGCATATTTTCTGATGTGGCTTTCTTAACATCACCTCTCAGTCACAGTTAGTAGAAAATGTTAAGATGGAATTCAAAGTAAGAACTCCTAGAGCATCATCTAATAAGCAATAAAAGTAGTAATAGTTACTAACTGTCCAATGCCTGTAAGTTTAGGTACATGACAAACATCTCTATATTCTTCACATTAATCTTGTAAGATAGGCAATGTTGTTTCTTTTATAGATGAACAAATACTGACATTCAAAACTAGTAAGTCATTTTACCACAATGACAATCCTAACCAGGATAAAAACAATACCGTAAGGTTAGACTCCAGAGCTTAGAGGCAAAGATGAAAAGTAGTGAGATTGTCCAATGTATTCTCAAACTGCTCAGAAAGAGGTTTTAAATATACATATGTGTGTGAACGTGTGTGTGTGCATGTGTGTGTGTGTGTACATGTGTAAAGAAAGAGAAGGACAAAACAAAAAGGGACAGAATATGGTTAACTGATGAATCTAAAAGGCTTATATATGTGTTGTTTTGTTCTTTGCAACCTGCCTGATGTTTGAAAATATATACAAATTAAAGTGTATAGAATAAAAATGAAATAAATAGGACAATGACTACTTGAATCCACTCATCAGTATAAGCAATGAACAGTCAACCATCATGTGTATCCTATAATACAAACCAAAGCATACAGAATCATCTATTAAATATTTTTTACAAAACTATTAACTTGAAACTAGTAAGGTCTTTAGATTTAATTCCAATTTATAGGACATACAAGAGACAGACGTACAAATGAAATGACACTGCAAGAGAACAGTCATCAAGATTCAGAAATTGGAAAACACTGTAGGAAAAAAACTAGTGAAAAATTGATGTCACAAAAAGTGTAGGTGTGTTTTAGAATAAATGTAACTCAAGAAGCATAACCAAAGGCAAATCATCTATGATAACCGAAGAAAACTTGGAGAAATTTGAGTAGGAAGTTTTTATCAAATTATGATAAGAACTACTATTCATTTGATTTGTGTATAATAAAATTGTGTTCATACAGGAAAATTTAACTTAAATTTTTGTTGTTTTTAGAAAAGTATATTGAAATGTTTACAGGTAATTATCATGATGTCTTAATTTTTTAAAAGTTAATTTAAAAGAGTTTAGAAAAAATGGATAAAAATATGAACAGTATTAATAAATTTAATACCGAGGCAGTGAATATATGAATGTTAAACAATTCTTTAAAAATTGTGTATAACTGTACATTTTCTAAAAGATTCCCTATAAATTAAAAATATAATACATAAAATTGTGTCAATTACCAAAGGAGACTGGTAAACATCAACTTTGGCAGGCAGAGAAATCAGAAGGAAGACATTTGAGACGTTAGAATTGCAGACCAATGAGCATGGTACACAATAATTACAGATCAGACATAGGGAGCTACTGTATAAATATAGTTATCACACTGATATGGCTCAGAGATAAAATTACAAATTTTAACAAGCTCTCAAAATAAAAGAAGCCACACTTGCAGTGGGTCCTCCTTGAGGTCTTTGCGACTTTCCCCATTCCTAGATTTTGATACTTAGCAAGCGGGTCATCTTAAGATGACAGCTTTCCCAATACTCTAAATTGCATGCTTATTATGTCATGGAAAAAGAACTCTCTGTAAAACAAATTAAGGATGCTATTAAGAATCACAAACAGACCTCCTACTGGCAAGAAGGAAAGAGAAGAAAAGTACAAGTAACCATAGAAGGCTGCTGTATGGTGGAAAGAACAAAATAGAATTGAACTCATGTTAGCCAAAAGTTAGAATCCTAAAAGGGCTTTATTTTTATTTCACTTTTACAAGTGTCTTTTTTTTTAAGATTTTATTTATTTGACAGGGAGAAACACAGCTAGAGAGGGAACACAAGCAAGGGGAGTGAGAGAGGGAGAAGCAGGCTTCCTACTGAGCAAGGGGAGCAGGGGAGCAGGGGAGCAGGGAGCCTGATGCAACTGGATCCCCGGACTCTGAGATCAGGACCTGAGCAGAAGGCAGAGGCTTAATGACTGAGCCACCCAGGCACCCCTACAAGTGTCTTAATAGAAAATAAAACAGGGGCACCTGGGTGGTTCAGTCCTTACTGGCTGCCTTTGGCTCAGGTCATGATCTCAGATCTCCAGCCTGCATGGAGCTCCCTGCTGCGGGGGGGGGGGGGGTTGCTTCTCCCTCTCTCACACTCCCCCTGCTTGTGTTCCTGCTCTTGCTCTCTCTCTCTCTGTCAAATAAATAAATAAAATCTTTTTTTTAAAAAAAGAAAGTAAAACAGTTGTGCTGGTCCATATTTTTAAAGATAGGTGAGATGTTACCACAGGTAGAAGAGATAATAGAGGCAATTCTAAAGACATTTTAATATGTAGCCATAAAAACAAAAATGAAGATATTAGAGATACAGAATTATAATGAGGGGAAACTATGACAGCTACTAGCCAGTATAATATCAATTCAGAAGGAAAGATTTAAATTTGAGGAAACTGTGATGTTGAATTACAGGTTCCCCAAGAAATGAAGTTGAAAGACTGGGTTTGCAGTGGGATATCCCTGCTATCATTCTAACAAGAAGGTAATTAGGATGCTGAGGACTTTTAAGAATTACAAGTGACAAATTAAACATTAATGATATGCTTATTCATTCAAACATATTGTCAGTAATATTTTAGTAGACACACTGTTAAGGCTGTAGAATAAAGACAAAATAGAGTATTTTTAGAAACCTGATATCTACAAGAGAGACATGTAAATAATCACCATGAAATTAGTCAATTTCTATTTAATGTAACTCATTTATGCCCTGTGCTTCTAGGAGCTATTCATTAAAGACAATATAAGCTTTAAAAGATTAAATAATTTATAAAACAAAAAGGAAGTCAGACACTAACAAACTCCATAAAAACAAAACAAAACAAAAAAACAAAAAAACAGATGAGTTCCGAAAGGCAGATGGGAGCTCATCCTGTAGATTATTGTAGACTCTAGTAGGGAATTTGATTTTATTAACTAAGGGAAGTCATTGATAGTTTTGAAGCAGAGGAGTGACAATCTGATTTTATTACCCTGGATGCTATAAGAAAATATGGTAGGGAAAGCAAGCGTAACCCTGGAGAGAATTGCAGTCTTTCCCGTGCATACAGAAAACAGGACAGAAGACAAAAGAACTTTACCTAAGAAATCTAGAAAAGGGTTCTCAAAGTAGAGGTGAAGGGACTGAAATTGAAGTGTAAGCAGGAATAAGAGTGTTTCTGGGAGTTACAAAGATACTCTGTCCTTGTCATTTGTGTTCTCAAGAAAAAGATAATTTTTCAGAGAAGCTTTAGGTTAACAATAAAACTGAGAGTAAGTTACAGAGATTTCCCACATACTCCTGGTCCCCACACATGCACAGCTTCTCCCATTATCAGTATCACTCACTAGGATGGTATATATTTCTTTTAATCAATGATGAACCTATATTGACACCTTCTAATAACTGAGTCACAGTTTACTCTTAAAGTACTTTGGAGGGCACCTGGGTGGCTCCGTCCTTAAGCGGCCACCTTCAGCTCAGGTCATGATCCCGGAGACCCAGGATCGAGCCCCACATCGGGCTCCCTGCTCGGCGGGAAGCCTGCTTCTCCCTCTCTCATTCCCCCTGCTTGTGTTCCCTCTCTGGCTGTGTTTCTCTCTGTCAAATAAATAAAATCTTAAAAAAAAATAAAATAAAAATAAAATAAAATAAAATAATAAAATTCTCTTTGGGCATCGTACATTCTGTGGAGTTGGACAAATGTATAATACGCATCTGTCCATTATTATAATGTCACACAGGGTATTTTCACTGACCTAAAAATCCTCTCTTCTGTTCCTGTTCATCCTCCTTCATTCCCACCCCTGGCAACCACTGATCGTTTTACTGTCTCCACAGTTTTGACTCTTGCAGAACGTCATATGGTTGGGATCGTACAGTAGGTAGCCTTTTTACATTGGCATCTTTCACCGAGCCAGATGCATTTAAGTTTCTGCCATGCCTTTTATTAATAGCATAGGAGCTCATTCCTTTTCAGCACTGCATATTCTATTGTCTGGATGTACCACAGTTTATTTATCCAATCACCTAGTAAAACTTCTTGGTTGTTTCTGAGTTTTGGTGATGAAAAATAAAACTGCTAGAAACATCTGTGTGTAGGATTCAACTCATTGAGGTATGTACTGAGAAGCACGACTGATGAATTATATGGTAAGAGCATATTTAACTGTGCAAAAAAACTGCTAAAATTGTCTTACAAAGTGACAGGACCATTTTGCATTCCTACCAGAAATGAATGAGAGTTCCCGTTGCTCCCATCCTTGCCAGAATTTGGTGTTGTTACTATTCTGGATTTTGGCCTAAAAGGTATGTACTGATATCTCATTGTTTTACTTTGCATTTTCCACGATGGTATATGAAATAAGGCATCTTGTCAAATGCTTATTTTACATGCTTTTCTGTATACCTTCTTTGGTGAAGTATGTCTGCTTTGTTTTTAATAGTTTTATTAAGGTAAAACTGACATATATAAAGTCACACACATTTCATGTATATAATTTGATAACTTGGATGAATATTTATACTTGTGAAATTATAGCCACAATGAAGATAATGAACATATAGATCTCACCCCCCAAATTCCCAAGGGACCTTTTATACACACCTTCTCTACAATCTCTATTTATAAGCACCTATTTATGTGCTTTCTTGAACTAAATATTAACATTTTCTAGAATATTTACACATGGAATCATACAGCTCTATTTTATCTGGCTTCTTGAACTCAACATAGTTATTTTCAGATTCTTTAATATCATAGCATATAGGTTTTTTTTAATTTTCTTTTTCACTTCCTCTGTTGCTGGCCTGCCAGTCTTGGTCCACCCACATTCCAGAAGGATGTTTCCTCTCTGCTTAGTGCTCACGGGCAGATTTTGGCACAGGCACCCAGTGAACTTCTCCACCATGAAATGACTATCACCCTATCTCCAACAGTGCCTGATTCCCAGTCTTGCAGGAAGGTCACTGTCCTAAGTTGTCTCTTCATTACTTGCTCTCTCCTCAGTTCTAGGGTATTCTTTTAAGTTTTTTTTTTTACATCTTTATAGTTATTCCAATATTGTAGTAAGTATTTATTTATATTAAACTTTCCCTGTTCAAAATACTCTCAAGTTTATTTCCCTGAAATTATTTACATTTTCCACAAATATAAGTTTTGTTTGGCTCATTTCCCCATGAATTCACATGAAGTCCCACGGTGGCCTGTCACAGATTCACTACCTCAACAAGAACTTTAAAATTTACAATTGTGTTTTTTGTGGAACCATTTAACTCTACTCATAATATCTAGAGGTTTGCTAATATAGCTTTACATAAAAAGAAAGAATGTAAAGAAAAAGAAAAAGAAAAAGAGAATGTTGTTGTTAGCCAAACCAACACAGCCATTCCAAGAGAAGTGAAAACGTATGTCCACACAAAAGCTTATAAACAGGGCACCTGGGTGGCTCAGTGGGTTAAAGCCTCTACCTTCAGCTCAGGTCATGATCTCAGGGTCCTGGGATCCAGGCCCCTCTCTGCTTAACGGGGAGCCTACTTCCTCCTCTCTCTCTGCCTACTTGTGATCTCTCTCTGTCAAAGAGTAAATAAAAAGAAAAATCTTAAAAAAGAAAGAAAGAAAGAAAGAAAGAAAGAAAGAAAGAAAGAAAGAAAGAAAGAAAGAAAGAAAGAAAGAATGCTTCTATATGTCAGACTCCAGTTGCAAAATAAAATTTCTAAGATACTAACTTTGGGAGAGGGTTTAGGAATGACACTTCTGCCTCACTCAGTTTTTCCCACTTGTTCTTCCTGGAGCTTTTCACACTTTTTCTGAGTAAGGGAGCATTTTCCTAAAGAAATGTTATTCTTCATTATTCCCTCATGAGCAACCCCTCCCCTCCCAATGCCTTCTTTCCCAAAGTCTCAGGAATCTAATTCACTTTGACCCTCTAATAGGGTTCCAAACATTCAGTTTTTTTGTTTGGTTTGTTTTTTTCCTCATCAAAACTGAAGGGAACTGCAGATTTCTGATAGAGAAAGAGAGTATCATGATACTGAAAGAAAGTAACCCTGATTTTGGCATTTGGGTTGAACTCAGTAACTCCTGGATACTATTACCTTAAAAAGGTTTCAAACTGCTGCTCCCATGCTGTATCTCCAAGGGCTGTGTGCTGTCCCCTAAGGGAAGGCATTCAGCTTCCTTTGACCCTCCCAGCTTCCCAGAGCTTAGTCCTTGGTTTTTAAAATTCCATGTTGGAAAGTCCTGCGGGTTCATATTTTTTCTCTGCTATTAATAACGCGTCAAATGGCTCCTTCTTTGAAAATCTCTTGGCTTATGACAAGTCCCAGAAATAAGGGTCTGACAAAAGTCCACAGGAGTAAACTGAATGGTATCTGAATGGGAGAGAGGCTCCTCCACTACTAGTGAAGAAGAGGGTTTCCCCTTGAGGCTTCTTTTCAGAGGAGCTTTCACTTAATTACCCTTGATGACTCTGCTGGGCTCCCTCTGTAGGAAGCCTCCCATTCAGTCTAGAAGGACCCTTGAGCTTATCTGGGTGTGGTGATCTGCTCTGGGACTGGGGAGGTCGGGGAGGAACAGGAAGTCTGGGCCACCTTCTTCTGTTGAGGAGGAGGCAGACCTGTTGCTCTGCTGTTCCTTCAGATCTGGAGTCCCAAACCACTTATATTTTCTTTTTCCACATTTTGTGGTTTTTCTATGGTTGCAAGTTAGTTACAAGCTTCATATAAGTATATGTTAGTTACAAGCTTCATATAAGTATATATTGGAGATGATCAGAGAGAGAGGGGCCTACACCATTCTGTCTGGACTGAAAGTTCCCAATGTATTTTATAATGTTACCAAAAACAAAACAAAACAAAACAAAAACCCCAAAGGCAGCTGAAAAGAAAAAAGGAATAACAGAAAGGTGAAGACTGCCATCCTTCATCAATATGGAGGTAAATGTTTAAAAAGAAAACTTCAGCAACATATTAAAAAAATTATATACCATGAACAGGGGGATTTATTCCAGGATTTAAGACTGGTTCCACATCTACAAGTCAATCAGTGCAATCCATAACAACAATAAAGAGTAAAAATCATATGATCACATGAATTGATGCAGAAAAAACACTTGGTGAAATTCAATCCCCATTAATGAAACAAACACTTGGAGGACTAGGAATAAAGATGGAACTTCCTCAACTTAATAATGAACACCACAAAAAGTCTACAGCTAATATCAAATGTAATGGTGAAAGATTACATTTGTTTCCCTAAGACTGGGAACAGGGCTAAGATTTCCATTCTCATTACTACTATTTAGCAAATACTGGAAGGAAATAAGAGACATGCAGGCCAAGAAAGAATAAATAACACAATCCTATCTGCATAGAACATGACCCAAAAAGAAAATCCTAGAGAGCCTTCTCCCCAAATCTGGGTACTAAGTGTGTTGAGCACAGTCCCATTATACAATGGCAACATACAAAATCACCTGTTATTTCTGCACAGTAGTACTTAACATGAGAAACTAAAATAAAAAATACAGTATCATTCAAAAATTTCTCAAAAACAACAAAATATTTAGATATAAATTTACATGCATAGGACTTATATGCTGAAAATAACAAAATATTGACAAAAGGAAACAAAAAAGCTCTAAATAAATTGAGCAATACACTGTGTTCATGGACTCAATATCTTGTCACCTCTTGCCAAATTTATGACCCAGTAATCTTTTTGTGGATATAGACGAGATTATTCTAAAATTTATGTCAGCTTAGAAAAGTTAAACAATCAGAATGAAAAATAGTAAAGGAGAAATCATGGTATCCAATTTCAAGACTTCTTGTAGGGCACCTGGTGGCTCAGTGGGTTAAAGCCTCTGCCTTCAGCTCAGGTCATGATCTCAGGGTCCTGGGATTGAGGCCCGCTTCAGGCTCTGCTTCCTCCTCTCTCTCTCTGAATGCCTCTCTGCCTGCTTGTGATCTCTCTCTCTCTGTCAAATAAATGAATAAAATCTTAAAAAAAAAAAAAAAAGACTTCTTGTATAGAGAGCCATCAAGACTGCATGGTATTGGTATAAGAACAGAACTACATACAGATCAACAGTAGAATGGAGAACACACATATAGGCCCAAGTAAGTAGAGAAATCTTTCTTTTTTTTTTTTTATTTTTAAAAGGTACAAAACAATTTAATGGAGAAAGGCGAACTTCTCAACTAATGGTGCTAGAGAAGATGAACATACAGAAGCCAAAGAAAAAGAATTTTGACCCAAACCTCATACTTAACACAAAAATGAACTCAAAATGGCCCCCTTTGGGTTCGGGTTGACTCAGGTGTAAGTCGGTAAGTGTCACCCATAAAAACAGGTAATAAAAGTAGTGAGTACTTCTGTTTAGGTGTCTAGGAAAGGATGTGTTAGTACATTGTGCTGGCCTCTATTTTTTAAAATGATGCTGACTCGTGACTGCTTAAACTAAATCAATAATTTGCTTCAACTACAGCAAACTACTTACTCCTCACTTTTCCTATTAATAAAATTATCTGTCTACAAGAATGCAAACTATTTTTTAAACACAATAAATGTTAGCAATTATTATTTTTTACTACTTGCACATCATAAACCCTTGGAGGACTGAAACTCTATTGTTCATGTTTCTGTATTTCCACTACCTTGTTTAATGCCTGGTACATAGTATTCGGTCAATAAATGTTGGGTTGAATAGATCACACTGAGATCTTTTCATTAACATTAATTAATGTTCCAATGTATACGTTTTTGCATTTAATTTTGCCACTAAGAATGTTGATTCAGTTTATGAGACTGTCTTTTTCCATGTTTATAAGTAAGATAATCTGTTTAATAACGCTACAAGCAACGGTCCCTGGCTTGCACAAGTTAGTTATTATCCACATGTCCTATTGATCATAATAAATAAAAGAGGTACAAAAAGGAGAGTTTAGAGAAGGCATTTCACAATTTAATCAGTAAAAAGACCAATTATTTTCACTATTAACTTTTGTTGAAATAAACATTTTGCACTTTCGATTTCCATTAAATTAGTTGTTTGTAAGCTAAGTAAACTAAATATAGACCAACAAGAAAACATCTGCATGAATTTAATACAGATGTATTTTTTTACATCAGGTTATTTTTTTTTCTCCATAAACAAACTAAAGGAAAAGGAACAATATTAATAAATATTTTTCTGTCAAACAATTAAAAAATGAAGGCACTTGGAAATTCAGGATAGAGGTTGTCCCAAAGAATAATACATTTGAATGACACAAATCTCATTAACTCTAATCTAAATCTTCCAGCTTCAATATACCAAAGGATTTTGAAAAAAACTCATTTTCATTGTTCATTCTTTTGACTGATTTCTTCCTTTTGTATGGAAAAGATACTAGCTTAGCAAAGCTAATCAATTTAGGCCTTTCAAGCAAAGAGAGTAAAAGAAAAGTTAAGAATTTCAGATACAAATTTAAATTTGAGAATGTAGGGGGGTGGGGGAAACAATGTGAACAGGGATATTGCTATTTGTAGAGGTTTTTTTAAATCTTAGAATAAATAACATTGTAAATAGTGTGGCTGTAATCCATGTATATATATAATATATATTATATATATATATTTTGCTGAATGATAGGACACACTAGTTTACTTAAAAGATAAAACTGCATCAGTGAAATAAGGTCTCAAAAGTTATTTCCTTAAAATCATTTTAAAATTATTTCTTAGAAATAAAACCAGTTTATGGAGTGCCTGGGTGGCTCAGTTGGTTAAGTGACTGCCTTCGGCTCAGGTCATGATCCCAGAGACCAGGGATCCAGTGCCACATCGGGCTTCCTGCTCGGCGGGAAGCCTGCTTCTCCCTCTCTCACTCCCCCTGCTTGTGTTCCCTCTCTGGCTGTGTTTCTCTCTGTCAAATAAATAAAATATTTAAAAAAAAAAAAAAAAGAAAGAAAGAAAACCAGTTTAAAATTGCCACTATAGTTCATGCCTTTAACTTTCCAACAAATGTAGTTGGTTAAACACTGCAGCAATTTTCTATTGGAATAATCACAATCTCTTAAGCTATTAGTTCTCTATTTGGCACCTGTGTTGGTGTAAAATACTGGGAATGAGATCCTGAAGCCTTTATATAGCTCTTACGACACAGTCAGTAATATCAACACGACTCATTTTTGACAGTGTTACACTGTGATTACAGGTGGAGATCACCTTCTTATACGCTAATTGTGCTTGTTTTAAGGATGTAGTTCTGAGATCTTCCTACTGGTAAGTAATAAACTATACCTCTGAATGTTCTGCCTTGTGGTTTCCTCTGAAGATAGTTTTTTTCCCATTCACTAGACTCATGATATAAGCCTTTGTGATAAGTAGTGTATCAAGACAATAATGCAGAGATATGATATATTAGGGATACTGGAAAACTAAACAGAGTTTATCAGAGAATGAGTGGACACTGGAAAATGACTCTCAGGAAAAGGGATGAAGAGAAGAAATAAGGAGGAAATGACCAACAGGAGGATTGTGATTCTGCCCTCCTGGCCCTCAGGTTCCGGAAGAGGGGACCCCACCTCTGCTACTCTTGTAATTTAAAAGCCTCTTGTGTACTGGGCTAGAAAGGCACAGGGTCCTGCCGAACACATCCACTTTTGGATGACAGGAGATGAAGAGATCACAAATCAAATGCAAGAACTTGGAAGAAATAGCACCACAGAAAGGAGAACTCACAGTTGGAGCTAAAAGGGAATTCCTGACAGCTTTCTGAATACAGTCGATGCAGTCAACTTTCAGATAATTCCACAGGCTGAAAATTGAAGAAACTGAACCCTAAAGTTCTGATTCTTTTCTACCCCCTCAAACTATTCAGTGTTTATGGGTTGTTTGAATGCCTTTTCATACTTAGGTCATCGTGGCATATTTAATGCCTATATATAGCCTAAAGACTCACTGTCTGATATACATACGTTTTCTATTAATTAAATATACTTATAAGGCTTGGTGACAAAACACCTATTTTATAATTCAGACATTCTCAGGAATACTAGAAAAGGGAAATACATTCTACCCAAGAGAACTCCATGAAACTAGTTTTCTTGGGTAAAGTCCAGGAAAGATCACACAGATTATCCTACTACTGCTATCTCTGACAAGGCAAAAAATAAGAAAAACGATTAAAAAATATCTTCAGAAAAATCAATAGTCAAAGCTTGTTTTTTCAGTCCCTTTGACTCCTGTTTGTTAAAACTTTCTCTCATAAAACCTGCATGTTAGATATATTGTGGTATGAAGGGAGAGTCAGGGAATGCCTCATTAGGAAGAAGGATTAGAATTTATTAAAATCCTAAAGTAGGGTTTTTCAACACTGATGCCGTTGACAATGTGGGCCAGACAATTTTTTTTTGTTGTGAGGGCAGTTCTGCGCATTGTAGGATATTAGCAACATTCCTGTCCTCTACACACCAGGTATTTTGTATCCTTTCTCTCAACCCCAGCTAACTGCAACAACAAAATTTTCTTAACCAAATATCCCAAATGTTCCCTTATTGGCAAAACTGTCCCCGAGGGAACACCAATGGCCCAAGATAATTAGAGCAATCCTATTTTCCTCCTAAGTGATTGGAAATAGTGGACATAACTGAAGTTATAAAATCAAGGAGATAAAGAAGGAAAAGGTATGAGTCAAGTACAATTGAATTCAGGTTATGATTTTGTGAAATGTATCAAGTTGCTTAACTTTGCAGAGCCTCAGATTTTTCAGTTATAAGTGGAAATACTAGTATCTATGTCAGAGAGAATTGCTGTGGGGATTGATAAAAGGAGCATAAATTCCTTAACAGATTACTTGGAATACAGTAAGCACTCTCTTGCTAAACATTAATAGCTGGAATGATCAAACATGACCATTGGGGGATTCAATGATAAGGCTCCAGTAGGAAATACTTTTTAAAAATATGATGGGAAAATGTAGATACTGCATCAAAATATAAGTTCACTGAGATCTCACAAATACATTTTATTAATATTGAAATTCTAATACCCATTAGATTTTATAATTAACACAGAATCTCTAACAAATTCAAATAACTATAATATTAAAAGAAACATATTACACTGCATAACAAACTTAAAAAAAAAAGAAACATATCAGAGTAGGGATGTTTAAAGACCTGCGTTTTTAGAATATGGGCTTCAGATTGAACCCCCAAATTGGAAAGCTCTTCCATGTGCATGGACTGTAAGAATCAATATTGTTTAAAAATCCATACTGCTCAAGGAAGCCTATAGATTCGATGAAATACCTATCAAAATCATAACATTTTTCACAGAACTAGAATAATCCTAAAACCTGTGTGGAATACAAAAGATCCTGAAAAGCCAAAGCAATCTTGTAAAAGAAGAACAAAGCTGGAGGTATCACAATCCCCCGTGGTAAACTGTCCTACAAAGCTATAGTCATCAAAACAAGATGGTACTGACACAAAAACAGACACAGAAATCAAGGGGAAAGAATACATAGCCCCAAATAAACCCATACTTATATGGTCAATTAATTAATGACAATGGAGACAAGAAGATAGAGTGGAGAAAAGACACGGTTCTGAGAAAACTGGACAACTACATGCAAAAGAAAAAAAAAAACTGTAGCATTTTCTTATACCTTACATAAAATAAACTTAAAATGAGTTGAAGAACCAAATGTGAGACCTAGAATCATAAAGCTCCTAGAATAAAACACAGGCAGTAGTCTCTTTGACATCGGCCTTAGTAACATTTTTCTAAGTATGTCTCCTCAGGCAAGGGAAAAAAGAAAAACAACTAAAATAAACTACGGGGACTACACCAAAAACAAATAAAAAACCAAAAACCAAAAAACCTTTTACATATCAAAGGAAACCATCAACAGAATGAAAAAAGCAACCTACTAAATGGCAGAAGATACTTGCAAATGATTTATCTGACATAGAGTTAATAGCCAAAATATATAAAGAACGTACACAATTTAAGACCAAGGGGGAGGGGGCAATAATCTCATTAAAAATGGGCAAAGGACCTGAACAGACACTTTTCTGAAAAAGACAGACAACAGACACATGAAAAGATGCTTAACATCACTAATCATCGGGGAAATGCAAATCAAAAGCATAATAAGATATATCATCTCACCCCTGTCAGAAGGGCTAGTATCAAAAAGGGGAAAAATGATAAATGTTGGTAAGGGTATGAAGAAAAAGGAAGCCATGTGCATTATTGGTGGGAATGTAAATTGGTGAAGCCACTGTGCAAAACAGTATGGAGATTTTTCAAAAAATTAAAAATAGAAATACCATACTGTGTAGCAATTCTATTACTGGGTATTTACCCCAAGAAAGTAAAAATGCTAATTCAGAA
Organism: Spilogale gracilis; assembly: GCA_004023965.1. Taxonomy (NCBI): domain Eukaryota; kingdom Metazoa; phylum Chordata; class Mammalia; order Carnivora; family Mephitidae; genus Spilogale; species Spilogale gracilis. Next base: position 20,891 of record PITA01001566.1, on the reverse strand, counting down.
AGATATGCACATTCCTACATTGAGTGCAGCATTATTTATAATGGCTCTGATATGGAAGCAAACTAAGTGCTCACTGATAGATGAATGGATAAAGAAGATGTGATACACACACATACACACACGCACACACACAGTGGACTACCACTCAGCCATAAAAAAGAATGAATTCTTGCCATTTGCAACACCACTGATGGATATAGAAGGTATTATGCATACAGGGGAAAGACAAACACCATATGATTTCATTGATATGTAGAATCCAAGAAACAAAATCAAACAAATGCAGAAAAAAACAGTCACATATATACAGAGAACAAATTGGTTGCTGCTGGTGAGGGGGTGGGCAAAAATGGGTGCAGTAGAGTGGGAGAGACATTCTAATTATGGAATGAATAAATCACAGGAATCAAATGTACAGCACAGGGAACATAGTCAGTGGTACTGTAATAATGTTATATAGTGACTGATCGGAGCTACACTTATGGTGAGTATTGCATAATATATAAGTTTGCCCAATGACTATGCTGTACACTTGAAACTAATATAACATTGTATGTTAACAATAATTTTAAAAAAGGAGTATGAGCTTCAGGACATTGTGAAGAGAAAGTTTTCATGGAGTCATAATAAGCTGAGATCAACAGAAGTCAGCGTTATAAAGTTTTCAACTCTGCTAAAAATCAGTGATGGTGTGTTACACCCTCGCACTCTTCCGATCTAAGAGGCAGAGCAAAACCTTGTTTTGTCTTATGGTTGTACTTTGTACCTGTGTGCAAAAGTAGTTTTATACTTTATACCTATAAATGGGGGGTGGGAGAGATCCATTGCAGGTACTGGATTCATTAGGAAGGGAAAAAAAACATAGCTGGGGAATATACCCACAGAAAAATAAATTAACACGGTATGTTGAATATTTGTCAAGTTCTGTGCTTTTAGCTCCTCATATATGTGAGGGAAGCTTTAGTAAACGTCTGGATTTTTTTTTTTTTTTTAAGATTTTATTTATTTGACAGAGAGAAACATAGCAAGAGAGGGAACACAAGCAGGGAGACTGAGAGAGGGAGAAGCAGGCTTCCCGCTGAGCAGGGAGCCCGATGTGGGACTTGATCCCGGGTCTCCAGGATCATGACCTGAGCCGAAGGCAGTTGCTTAACCAACTGAGCCACCCAGGCGTCCCTGGATTTTTTTAATTATCTATTTTGTATACTTAGAAAAAAAATGCAATAACCGATTTTGTTAATATATTCATTCTTTCAACTTTAAAAGCAGGAGCTTGGGGCGCCTGGGTGGCTCAGTTGGTTGAGCGACTGCCTTCCGCTCAGGTCATGATCCCGGAGACCCGGGATCGAGCCCCACATCGGGCTACCTGCTTGGCAGGAAGCCTGCTTCTCCCTCTCTCACTCCCCCTGCTTGTGTTCCCTCTCTGGCTGTGTTTCTCTCTGTCAAATAAATAAAATCTTTAAAAATAAATAAATAAAAGCAGGAGCTTTAAAGAAAGGGAAGAGAACTGAAATGGTAAAGAATGGGAGCAGCAACAAAGACAAGAAGAAACTGATATGCAGGAAAGGCAAACGCTCACAGAGATAGAAAGAACCTGAGAAAAGAAGGCATGAAGGAAGAAGAAGCAGGAAGAAGATTTTCAACTGATCCACACAGTCATTTGTAGCCATTTATAAATACCGCTGCCTGTTAGTCACAAGATTATGCTGTGTCTTAAAAGTTATATTTACAGTTGGAATATCTATGTCTTGTCACTTGTGTCAGCTGCTAGATGAAATTAAGTGGCAGTTTATTCTGGCATAAATGGTGACTCAAGCTATGTCTGGAATCTGCAAATGGGTCTTTGCTCTTGGGGACTTGTACACACTCTCATCCCCGCAACACCCCCATCTCTGCCTGCCACAGAAAGTGTGTCAGAGACAGAGAAGTCTAACAGCTCTTTGTCTATAAATCCTTCTTTGTTCTTTCCCTATTAGCAGGTTTGTGAATATGAATGTTTGACAATATAATCAATACAGAAAGCCCAGATGCCTTGCAGAAAGATAGTCAAGATTAAGTGTTCTGGTAGAACCTGGGGTGTTAGCTGTACAGGGTCTGGTGATGAGGTAACACACTGCTTAATTGGTGATCGCCTAAGCCATTTGGAGTCGCCTGGTAAATCTGAGGTACTGAAGCTATCATATTGCTTTTTAAGCTTCAGCTTAACATTTGTATGAAAATAAAGAATACAGACTTGGTAAAATCTGGAGGCAACAGTTTCATCAGTGGGCCCTAATTACTACACAAGTGAGCTAGACTTGTACTCACAGGTAGCAATATGTAAACCGATTTTGGTTAGATATTATTAGATGGAGAATTTTTACAAGTCTTGTTTAAGAGTTCTTGGTTTATGTGGCGTTGTATTGTTAACTTTTGGGTGACTTGTTTTTCCAGCTTTTATTCTTCCTTAAAGATGCACACAGGAGTGGATCTTGGGGAAATTATCTCCATATTTTATAATATTATGTCTTAACAGGAAAGTTTAGAAAAGTTAGTGTAAAAATAGTGTATGGATAAAAATATCTCAGCTTTGCAACTATACAAGGACGTTATTAGGGTTCATTATTTTATTTTATTTTTTTTTTAAAAGCTCAGTTTTTGGTTTTTTTTTTTTAAAGATTTTATTTATTTGACAGAGAGAAACACAGCCAGAGAGGGAACATAAGCAGGGGGACTGAGAGAGGGAGAAGCAGGCTTCCCACCGAGCAGGGAGCCCGATGTGGCGCTCGATCCCAGGTCTACGGGATCATGACCTGAGCCGAAGGCAGTCACCCAACCAACTGAGCCAGCCAGGCGCCACCAGGGTTCATTATTTTTTAAAACAAGAAGAGATTCTTCAGTGCTTATACTGCATAGTTTAACCGGATTAGTTAATAGAGATGCATTGAAACATAATCCAGAGTAAGTTTTGCGTTCTTCTCTATTACTTAATTTTGTCAGCTAAAGGTGCAATTCTTATTTTCTTATTTACTTTTACTGCTTTATTAAATCAGCAAGAGTTTCTAGAGATGTTTCATTTCTAACAGATGCTAAGAAATTGTTCACATGAAAACATAATATAGCAAATACTAAAATCCTAAACTTCATTATCATTTGCCTTAGGTAAATTTCACTGACTGAAACTGGTTGAGAATATTATATGATTTGTGATACATGAATCATGATATGCAATTTATATGCATGTGTTGATTCTTCTTTTGAAATACAGATGTTTATATTCTTTTTTAGACAGGCTGAAATTTTAGGTCAACAAGAGTGAATGATTTTTCTAGAAAATGGGGGGGGGGGAAGGAGAAATAGGAGAAAGGGAAAAGACCAGAAAGAGATGAAGAGAGGAGGAAGTAAATGGAGGAAAATAAAGAGAGTTGAAGAAGGTAGGGGAGAGGTGAGTAAGAGAAGAGAGGAAGAGAAAGCAGGAGGAGGCTCGAGAAGAGGGAGAGAAAGGAGGAGAATGGGGAAGAAGGAGAAAGGAATTAAGAGCAGAATAAAAGGGCAAACAAGCAGGAAGGAGGCAGTAGAGGAAACAGGCAAGGCCAGCAAGTAGACACAGTCTGGTTGAGGGTTCTAAGGTGGAATCATGACACTTTGAGACCGCCCAGAATTGTCACTCCGGAATCTTGATCAAACAGCTTTTCTTATGAACCATGAATATAGATGAAAAGGGAAAAAAGCAAGGAATAGGTTTTCAAGGCAACACTCCCCCAAATTTCCAGCCAGTTCCTTTTGTGTTGGGGTTATTTCTATGTTGAACTAAATGTACAGAGTAGATTTACTGGGAGAAGGTATGCATTCATTTCTCTCTCTGCTCTTTTACTTTTCTAGATATTTCAGGGTCTTGGCTAGCAGTGGAAGTTTTCTACCTTCCCAAATGTCAACTTCTTGCACCTTAGACTGCTGGTAAGCTATGGGAGATTCTGTCCTGACACTGGGAATAGTGTCATCCAGAGAAGAGAACTCTGGAAGGCTAGAGAAAGCTTCAACACAAACACAAAGGCTATTGCTGTGGTCTGCCAGGGCACTCAAATATAAAGCCACTACTTGGGGCGCCTGGGTGGCTCAGTTGGTTAAGCGACTGCCTTTGGCTCAGGTCATGATCCCCGAGACCCGGGATCGAGTCCCACATTGGGCTCCCTGCTCGGCGGGAGGCCTGCTTCTCCCTCTCTCATTCCCTCTGCTTGTGTTCCCTCTCTCGCTGTGTTTCTCTCTGTCAAATAAATAAAATCTTAAAAAAAAAAAAAGCCACTACTTTTCTCTTTTAGCTTATTGAGGTTTTGATTGTGTTCAACGATATGATGAAAATAGATACAAAGATGCACAAAACATAACCTACTCTATCAGGAATTATCCCACACTAACTATATATGAAACAAGAGAATAGAGATGATTAAGTAGCCTTTTATTAATATCTGAGTTAGTATTCCAATACAAAGCAGGTTGAGTTAAAGTCTACATATAAAACCAGACACTTCAGTAGAGCCTGTTAACTCCATTTATATCTAAATCTTGGAACTTGTATACTTTTTGGTCAGTAGCATGAGGAAGAAAGTTGAAAACCAGGTGGGTTGTGGCATGGGGATCTCACTTGCATTTTCACTTAAGTGCAAGAAACCAAGAGAGGGATGATAGGCCCTCTGAGTCCAAAGGAAGGCACATACCCAGTGTACTTATCCAGATATATTAAGTAGAATAAGATGAACATTAATAAGAATAGAAGACGGGTTTCTCTTTCTAAGGCATAAGAACTTCACCCGCTAGAAATGATAGCCCAAAGAATGTCTAGAGCATTATTAATAAAACAGCTAGGGAACCTGGAGATGGGGTAGCCAGAATCTAAGTTAGCATGGAAAAATTGAGCTAATATTTCCCCTATGTCCACATTCTAATGAAGCTGGGACTTCTGAAATGGTTCTTCCTCATATAACTTATGTGTAGAGCTGGACTCCCCATGTTGTACTGCAGTGGACCGAGTCTGGGGCAAAACCTGAAGACTGAATTTCGGTTACTGTGACCCAGAGACGGAAAACTGAACTGATGGCTGCTCTGGAAATATACTAGCCCGTTGTGAGCTTGAACTGGAATTTGAAATTACAGGGTGATAGGGAATGGTTTCAAATTATTATAACCAATCGCTACTTTTTTAAAAGAATAATATGTGACACAGTCATAGCAAGCAATTATATATTATCTAATATAATCTTCACAATGAGAAAAATTTAAGAAACATAAAGGACTTAAGACCAGCCCCTTTGTTCATTACTCAAAACAGTATTAAACAGCATTTGAATATAACAGCACTTTTGCTTTCGGTTTTTAGCTTCTGATAATTATTTTTTTATGCATTCAAGTAGATCTAGGTCACCCTGAATTTTTGGAGACATGCCCACAGGGTTTTGATCACACATGAGAAACTGCTTCAAGGGGTAAAGGTGTTCTCACCCATTCCCTCATCTCTCTGGGGCAGCCATACTGTGATTCTGATGTCCAGACAAGTCCCATCACCTCAGTGACAGAGTGTAATGTGCCAGCCCTCTCTCTTCTTTAGTAGCAACAACTGGCAAGATGTTCAAGAGCTTTGAATGATGATTTTTTAAAATATTTTTTAACTGTCCATGTTATAGTCATTATAGTAATATAAATTTTATTTTTCTGAGAAAGATTACCACAGATCTTGGGAGAACTCCCACAACATAAACAGTCCTAGTTTCCCCAAGAGAGAAGAATATCATTAAACATAAATATATATTCAAGAGGTTTCAGGCCCGTAAAGGAAAATTCAACCAAATCTTCCTGTGAACAGAGGTTAAATGGCTTAGGGAACATAGCAGAACCAAGACACCCAGGACTCTATTACTAATAGTGAAAAGTCAGTATTCTTGAGTTCTGCTGGGCTACTGTTTACTGTATAAGAAATTTTGTTATTTACATTTGTGTAGATTATATGTATAATTGGATGGCATAAATTGCTTATAGTATAGTTAGGTTTATATTATATTGAATTCTGGGGCTGTTCACACTCAGAATGCTGCCTTTGCATTATTTGGGGGTTATTCTGAAAATAGATTTATTTCAAAGGAGCAACATTTGGATCAGAATCTTTATCCTCTTCCACATTCTCAAACTACGTCAATGTAAATAAACACGTTATAAGTACTGGGAGAAATACTTCACCAACTACATTGTGTCTACTGTTTTTGTCTTACTTTTTAGAGACTTTTCCATTTATAATTATGTACAGGTCTCAAAATTCCATCTATCCTATGGGGTTTTCATCACTTGTGTTTGCCTTTTGAGCACGAACAGGAAGTATCATACAGGAAGGAGACTTCAAGTATCTTCAAAATAAAATTCTGTCTTTCCCTCAAACTCAACCTTCTAACCCACTTAACAAAGGAGTATGATGGAAAGTGAGGAGTAGCCTGATGCCAAGTTCAAAAAATACAATGAGAAAAGATTTGTGGGCAACCTCAGAGAAAAGGCAGAAAAAAATTAAGACGTAAAGAACAGGTAATTGATCAAAGAGGCAAAAGAGCAGGAAAAATCAATAACCAAAATACAGATGCTTAAATGCATATCAATATAAAATGCATATATTTGCATATTGTGTTGCCATCTGACTGCTTCCTCTGGGAAGAGTTACAGGGGTCACATCTCCTTGTCAAAATCACAGTTCCCCATTAAAACACTGTGTATAATCATCAAAGAAGTATTAAGTTCCCTAATACTATTTTACATAGGTTTTAATATTATATTTATTTTAGAGTAGTTTTAGGTTTTTACCAAAACCGAGAGGAAAGTACAGAGATGCCTCGCCCCCCTCTTTACCAACCTCACTCAACAGGTACATTTTTTTAATCAAGGATGGATGTACATGGACATATCATAATCCCCCAAAGTCCACAGTTTACTTAAGAATTCACTCTTGGATGTTGTACATACTGTAGGTTTGGAAAAGTGTATAAAGACACATATCCATCATGATGGTATCGTACAGAGTATTTTCACTGCCCTAAAAAAATTCTTTGCACTCTGCCTATTCATCTCTCCTCACCTGCCCCTAACAATTGCTATCTTTTTACTGTTGCCGTATTTTTGCCCTTTTTCAGGATGTCATATAGTTGGAATCATGCAGTATGTAGCCTTCTCAGATGGACTTCTTCCACTTAACATATACACTTAAGAATCTTCCATGTTTTTTCATGGCTCAATAGTGCATTTCTTTTTGTGGGGAATAATATTGTCTAGGTATACCACAGTTTATGTATCTGACCAACCTAGTGATGGACATCATAGTGGTTTCCAAGCTTTAGCAATTATGAATAAAGTTACAATAAACTTGTGCAGAATTTGTGTGGACATTAAGCTTTTAACGCCTTTGGGTGAATACTAGGGAGTGTAGCTGCTGAATTGCACTGTAGGAGTACCCTTGTTTTCTAAGAAACTTCCAAACTGCCAGCCAGTGTAGCTGAACCATTTTTCACTCTCACTAGCAATGGATAAGCATTCCTATTGCTCTATATCCTTGCCAGCATTTGGCGTTACCAGTGTTCAAATTTGGTCATTCTAATAGGTATAAATTGGTATCTTGTTTTTCTCTCCTTTTTTTTTTAAAGGTTTTCTTATTTGTCAGAGAGAGACAGAGCACAAGCCAGGGAGCAGCAGGCAGAGGGAGAAGCAAGCTCCCTGTTGAGCAAAGAGCCTGATGTCAGAATCTATCCCCAGGCTCTGGAGGATAGACTGAGCCAAAGGCAGACATTTAACTGACTGAGCCACCAGGTGTCCCTTGTTGTTTTTCTAATATGGTTTCAGTGTGTGCTTCATCTCTGGTCCCTCTGCAAATTTCTTGCTAAAGTTACTTATAAAGAGTTCCATTACAATATCATTCCATATTAATTAATAGTCATTAGCTTTAATTAGTCCCCTTAAGAAAGGGTTCAACCTTACAGATTCCATTGAGATAATGAAAATAGAACAAGAAAATTCTCAACGTGTATTATTTATAGTGAAGTCTTGGTCACAATAGAGCTTTGTACACAGAACAGATATACAATTAATTGTGGATAAAGAATAACTATGACATGATTATGCACTATGCAGAGATTCCCCTGACTCTCCACACTATCATCAGGATTTAATGCTTCATGGCCATGCGTGATTTTGCTGAAATTCTTACATAGTAGATACTTTTTGCAGTGTGGCTTTGAAATTCCTCCATCAAGGATGGAATCTTTTCCTCACTTCCTTGAATCTGGGCCTCTTAGGGATTTTTTCTGGCCAACAGAAAGTGTCAGGAAAAAAAAAAAACGTGTGTCAATCCCAAGCCTTGTGAGTCTATGTTTGTTTGCTGGATCCATATGACCACCAGGTAAGTCAGTCCAGGTCAGCGTGGTGGAGGGTCAAAGATCACATAGCACAGAACTGGTTTATCCCAGATGAAGCTCTTATAGAGTAGTGAATCCCCTGTCAACCAACCAGCAAACTGTAGCATCATGAGCAACACAAGTCAAGATCAGGTAAACCTGAAACAGACCAACAGAACTACCCAACTGACCTACATACAGTCCTGTGAACTAAAGCTAAACAAATGCTTATTGATGCATTCATGACACCATGAACTTGGGGGGAGGTCATTCTTTAATGAAACAATTGGTAATTAATATAGCATATTAGAAGGCTTAACTTATGAATCAAATTTAGGATAAATCCTCTCTGCTACCATCCTGCCAAAAGAGAATAGCTTTGAGTCTACATTCAAGATACTGGTGTAGATGTTTTTTGCTGGCATTCACTATCCCAAGTACACTAACTCTGCAAGCATTCATCTTTACCAGGTGCTAGTGATAAAACATTTGACTGTTCATATAAATATATTTACCCTACATAGATAAGTAAAAGATCATAGAAAGTGGTGAGTGATTAACAAAAAAGTAAAGCAGAGTACAACAGGAAAGAATCAGGTGTTGCAATTTTGGATAGGGCCTTTTGGGAAGGTCTCACAGGGCAGGTGATATTTGATGAACACCCCAAAAGATGGGAGAGTCAAGCAGCAGAATATCTCAGGAAAGGACATCCCATATTCATGTAAGGTCTGTATCAGGGGGGTGTACGGTACAAAGATGCCTCGTGTACTGGAGCAGCTGAGAAGAGGCCAGGGAGGCGATGGAGTCCAACAAACAGCTGGGGACAGATAACAAAAAGACTTTCCAGATCACTCTAAGACTGGGCTTTTATTCTTTATTACACAAAAAGCCACTAGAGGATTTTTACCAAAGTAGTGGCAAGATTTGGCTTTCATTTAAATAGCACCATTCTGACTCCCGAATTGAAAATGTACCTGAGAAGCAAGGACAAAAGCAGAAATAAAACAGGTGTCTGTCACAATAATCCAGGTGAGACACAGCAGCCTGGGCCAGGCTCGCATCAGTAAAAATATGGTCAGATTATGATTACATTTTAAAGACAGGGCTGAGGGATGTGTGATAAATTCAATATGTAATATGAGGGAAGAAATGTCTTTGGCTTGAATAAGAACTTACTAGTACATTATTCTCCAACGGTATGAGCTTACAATGTCAAATCACAAGAATAGCCATGATTTTGTCTACTGCAGGTAGAGCTGCTATTCCGTTGTTTGATACAGCGGGGGGTTTTCAGAATGTTAGTCTTTAGATGTAGCTGAAAGGTAGAAGATTTATAAAGGGAGAAGATGAATCTCCATCTCTTCCCCTCCCCCATGAGGGTTCAGTGACTGTAAACTGTTAATAATTCATTTGATCATTTGAGATACTTTACATTTGAAGCCTGCATATAATGTACTGATTAAATCACATTATGCGTAGCTGGGTGAATATATTATTAAACAAATTACCCCTTTCCATAACCATGAACTGTGCATCTGTAGCAAATGGTTGAACATTTTAATAAGGAAGAGTGTAATTATATTACGGTCATTGCTTTTTGCAGGTTTATTGGCCACATTTTGGAGGTGAATATCTTCCAATGAAGATATTTATTGTAAAGGAAGGATTTTCAAGTTCTAGTCAGTACTCATAACTCACTGAAAATATCCCTGCTTAGAGAATAAGGGAGCGTGAGGGTGGAGCTTTTGGAACAATTATTGAACTTAAAAACAATAAATCACCAAATGGTCTTTTTTTTTCTTTTCTTTTTTTCAGGAATCACTCTTTGCTGTTATCTACCTAGCTATCTATTTAATTTGCACTGAAAGAAAAACAACACCAAACAAATAAACACAACAAAAAATTTCTCTTGGTATTGTTAGAGGAAAAGAAAAGACTTCAGCAAGTGGGAAGACTCACTTGGAATTCTCTGGCATTCGACTTTAATCAATTGTAATGTACCAACTCAATCCTGATCCAAGAGGAGGGCTCCAGATAAGGCTACTAAGAAAAATTCAAAGGGATTTTTTTTCCTAATAACTGAAAAAATAATTTTGACCACCCCAAGTCTATGACCTTACTACAATTTATAATGAGTACAAAAGAAGTATGTTAGAATCAAAGAGATTAAGTTGTATTTCAAAACTAATTAGAAGAGAAAACATAAGGAATCTTGCTGGCAAGATGTTTGGGTTTTTGTCTATGTAGAGTTTAATGACAGTTCTTCTCAGTAACGCACCCAACCAAATCTCAGAAAATGGCAATTATAACAAGAAAATGTGTTTTTGGTTTATAGAGGAAAAGGAAGAAAATCATCTTATTAAACTTTAAAACTGCATCTGAATAACTGGTCAAGGATATTGTGAGGTAAAAAAAAATGAGTGACAATAATGACAGTTTTGTTTATTCATTTACTCAAATATTTCATTTAAAACTAAGATAACTGAACCAGTACTCCCAGCTTGCTTTCTCTGAAGAGTGTGAAACAACTTCTGTCATCTTAGCATGAGTATAGAGGAGTTACTGGTTCTCGGCTTGGATTGTATTTTACAAGCACTGCAGTGGCTTCAAATTATATCTATGCTCAGGTCACATTCCAGAACAATTAAGGAGAATCTGAAGTGACGGGAGTTGGGCACTAATGGTGCGAAAGCTCCATGAGTGATTCTGATGTGCCACTATGGTTGGGAAACAGGAAAATTCTGTTCAAAGTAGTCCCCTATGTCCAAAATTTGGACAACCACTCAGCCTAACAGGCTTCTCTTCTAAAATTTACAGAGGAGGAATCCCTGGGTGGCTCAGTCATTAAGCGACTGCCTTCGGCTCAGGTCATGATCCTGGAGACCCAGGATCGAGCCCTGCATCAGGCTCCCTGCTAAGCGGGAAGCCTGCTTCTCCCTCTCTCACTCCCCCTGCTTGTGTTCCCTCTCTAGCTGTGTTTCTGTCAAATAAATAAAATCAAAAAAAAAAAAAAAGAGTTGTGTGGGGGTATTAAATTGACAGGGGAAAGCTACGTTCAACTGCCTATTATCAACTTCATTATGTTGGGAACTACATTTCCTAGACTTGCCTTTGCTCTATGGTTTCAAGCTAGAGTTGGCAAAAGTTGTAGCTGTGTGAGTTTGGGCAGGTATAGGATAAGCAGCATCTTTGTGTTCGGAACATTGTTGGTTAGAGGCAAAGTTTCCAGAGGATTCGTTTTTCCTTGCTTCTGCCCTCCCTATAATCATCTTTCCTTTGTTGAATTCCAGCCCTGCCTACCCACAGTGACCTCAGGACCCCCACCACTTAGCTGAAAACTCAAATGCATAACTGTAAAGCCACTTGCCTGCCATCAACTGATGGTTGAGGCCATCACTCAACCTTCATGGTCCAACTCTAGCAACACACATGCCCATCCTTACAGATTCTCTTGCTCACCCGTGCCACCGTTGGTTAGTGATTTCTTCCTGATCCTTCAAAAGTTCTTTTTATGGATTTACTTCCCTAGTTCTTCCTATAATTGTTTAACTTCTAATTCCTATGATGAATTCCTTATTCCATACTCATAGTAGTACTGACTGAATCCTGATACATAGAAAGAACAAACAGACTTGAAGTCCAAACTCTATGGAAATGAAGATTAAGAACACTAAAAAAGAATATTGGACTTAAGAAAATACACCAATCAAATAGACATTATGGATGAAAATTGTCAATTAACTCCAATTAAAGTAGATGAATATGACACAGAAAATATGAGTAAAACTGAACATTATAATAAACTTGGAAAATGTCTTGAGTTGGGGGTTTACATTTCACTCCATCTAATTCAATGCTATTCAAAGTTAAGACTGTTTAAGAAAACTTTTCAATCTCCAACTAACAAGTCACAGGGACACAATTCTGAAAGGAGCTGTTCAATATTTCTTAAGTCTGTCTTTAACCCTGAATATATTGCTAAAAAAAGTATCACTGTTGAACTCTTACTAATATGTGAAACAAATGAGTTTATTAAGTGTGCTGTTGAGGAAATATGAGTTGATATATGCAATGTTTTAATATTTACACATAACTATTAAGCATTTAAGAACACTGGGTCAATCTTTTGTTAATAAAACTGAGACATTCTGTTTCGCTGTGGCTCAATATTTTTAACTAAGTTGAACAGCACAAAAACTTTTTTTTCCTTCATTTTTCTTCCCCTTCTCATTTGTTATGATTAAGTCTAGAGTTATGGTGGCAGTTTTCAAATTTCATCAGGCGCTATTCATTTGATGGCATAAAGAAAAGGTCTCCAACATCATGAAAAAACAGCAAGAGATATTATTAGAAAGGCTTTCACGAGTTCCAAAATCAAGAAGGTATTTTCTTTCCAGGAACTCAGATTACACAGGGAAAGATATACAAAGATGAGTAACTGAGACAAGTGTTCTAAAATACCCAGATGAGGTGGTGCCTGGGTGGCTCAGTTGGTTGGACAACTGCCTTCGGCTCCGGTCCTGATCCTGGAGATCCAGGATCGAGCCCCGCATCGGGCTCCCTGCTCGGCGGGAAGTCTGCTTCTCCCTCTCTCACTCCCCTTGCTTGTGTTCCCTCTCTAGCTGTGTTTCTCTCTGTCAAATAAATAAAATCTTTAAAAAAATTAAAAAAATACCCAGATGAATCTTCATACATCATTTTTTTAATAATCCAGAATTTTAGAAAAAGAACAAAAAGTACCAATAGCTACTTAGCCCAACAGCTTATTTTGTGGCAGTATGAAACCAAATTTGCAATTTTTTTTCTATCTAGATATTCTTAGGTTTCATTTAAGTTACTCAACAATAATCTCCATATCCCTAGCAATTATTATTTTTTAAGGAATATTTGCTTTTCTGCTTCTGTTATCTTGCTGGACAAGAAGAGGGAAATCGATATGAGGAAAATTCTCATGTCGGCCTGAAGCTGTTTGTATTAATTATGTATTAAAAGTTATGTTTAACATTAGGTAGCTGCTTCAATAATTAGAGTTTGACAGCAGTGAACTACACTAGAAATCAGTAACAAGACTTTTCAAACACCCAGGAGTGAACAGGATTTTAACTGTTATTTTTTTGTTGTGAAGAGAAAACAAAATGTCAAATGGACATTGCATTGACTATATTGAAGAATTAATGTAAAGAATGGATTTTCAGTTATTAGCCATTCAGTTCTGCTTTGGAATATAACCAGTCTCAGAAAAAGTATATTGCTTTGCATAGTGAGTTATCATGAACACTGTCCCTGCAATATTCTTTATACATGTTCAAACCACACATTACAACATTCCTTCTGCATGTGAATGTCTAACAATGCACCTATGTACCTGTTTTTAATAAACACCAAAATGGCCTTATCAAAGAAATTCTGCACACAGAGATGTTGGTAGAAAAGTAGTTGTCTTCATTAAGTTTCAACAAACCCATTTAAGAGACTAAAGTTGAAGGCAAAATTCTTTCTACAGTAGTTCCCATTCCTAATAAATGTTCCCTGAAATACCACCATCTTACTAATGAGCATGAATGATATTTTGTGATCTGATGGTAAACTAGAGTGAAAGTACACTCATAAGACATGTTGATTTTTCAACAAAAAATGTACTGATCTAGCCTCTGAAAATAAAAATACATGTAAGTTCTTTGCCTTCAAGGAAATGGAGAAGTAAGTGGTAAGTTTCAAAGTAGGTACTAAAGTTCTAAAACGCAGCAGCTAAATCTTTCTGAGAAGTTGGGGCAAGTTTCCCAGATCAGAAGGCACTTACAGAGGCCACAGGCACAAGAAAGCGGAAGTACAGCGTTTCAGGACGAGAAAATGTATAAAAACATGTGTGACAGAGATTATTAGCGCCCTCCAGTATCCATTCCCACTTCTTTCTTCTTATAATTGTTCTCCATTTACTTTTTTTCTTTTAGCCCACACATAATATCTGTGGCTTCAAAAGTCCTTTTTTGTTGTTGTTCTCCAATATTTTAGCTGTGGCCAGGTGACTATGTTTAGGACATACCTCCTTACCTTAGGAGGTAAGTAGAGGTCATGTTTGCCTTCATGAGCCTTCCAGCTCATATCCTTTTTAAAAAAGTTATTCTTTACTTCTTCTATGCCCTCTTTTCCATATTGAAATGCAGACAAGGTGATACTGAGTTAGTTTTAACCATGACGATGAGGGTTCTATCCTAGGAAATGATGGAACAACCTAACAGAAGAGGCCTAGTCCCTGCCCACTCTGGATCATCTGTCTAAATTTATACTGTCGAGTGAGAGAGAAGTAAAATTTTACCTCATGAGAGCTACTGTATTTACCGTTCTTCTTGTAATCGTAGCTTATCCTAGACTCTAGCCAATGTATAACAAAAGCATGCTTGTGGTACACTTAGAAATGTTTGAGACACAGATGCAAAGAAAACACTGACATGGACTAAGTCTGGAATGAAACCACATTACTAGGTCTTGAAGACACTCATGGGGAAGACATGACTCTACCATAAAGATAAAATTATGAGTCATCAGATTTTTAAGTTGGCTGGTAATATGATCAGTTTAGCATACATATGTAGCATTTACATCATTACAGTCCAATTTCTGGGAACAGCATCTCCATTTTCTTTAGGGGGATCACTTCTATCTCCAGAATCCATGAGATGGAAAATCAAGGTGAGTCCAGTAGTCATGTGATAGGCATATGACTTAATTCACACAGCCAGATTCTATCTCCCCAAATCTGACAGGACTATATAAGGATGGAAACATTAAATGTGCATTTGTTAATTCATTAAATGTGTATTTGTCAATTTTTAAGCCTCTACTCTGTGCCAGGCATTAGAGATTAGAGTCAATGTCTGAAAGAGCTTTTAAAAACCCTACCCTCACAGAGTCTGTGCTCTGCAAGTACCCACATGTACTGACAAATTTTAGTGATGCTACCCAAATGGAGCTGATTATTTCCTGCTCATGTACACTAGTGTTATCCTGGTTCCTTTATTTTTCTTAAACTTTTCCCCCCAAAACTTGCTATCAATTCTATAAGCTAAAGAAAGTTTTGTGAAATTTTCCCCATTTCAAATTAACCAGAACCAAGGTTTATTAATCAATAACACTCAATACAGAATTGAGACAAAAAATAATGCTTTTAGTGCAATTAAACAGACTTTTATTACTTAGCAGCTGGGTAGTAGTCACTATGCCATGTTTGGGGTAAAAATAAACAAGGTGCTATCCTTCCTCTGGTAAACTGAATCACTGGACCAAACATCACCACATGCTACATCCACATCCTTACCATAACCTTATCATTGTTAAGATACTTGTCTCTTGACTTTGAACGTGGACTTATGAGAGTCAAGTTGTTTCAAAACTGAGATTTGAGAAGCCTCATGGTTTTCTGCTTGCCTTCTTGTGCTTCTGCCATCACAAGGCAAAGAACATGCTCCAGCTAGATTGCTAATTCTGTGGGAAATGAAATGTGCAGAGGTCCTAGCTCAACCCATATGTAGAAGACAGAGAATAAATTATTGCCTTACAGAGGTTTTGCTTTTTAGGTTTATCACAGAAATTGTAAACCTCCCTTTTTCTCTTTCCTTTATAGACTGTAGGAGAGACAGGCATGCTATTATTATCATTTCTGTTTATCATTGTAATACACTGCCTTTGAGTAATTTCAACAATTTTCCTTAATGTTGGCTCACAGTAAAATTCTCTTAGGTCAATATAAGATTAATTGATCACTGGAATTTATTATTTTATACAGTGGCCGTGGTCTAAATATCTCCACACAAAATTTCTAGAAAATGTACTAAGAAAGGTCACTAATTGCCAAAGGTGAATAAATTGCTGCAAACTTCCCTTTACTTAAAACATACATTTTACTTAAAACATACAAAATATAATTTCCAGGGCTATACTTAGCTCCAAAATATTTTCATTACCCCAGAGGAAAACTTGTACTCAATAAGCAGTCATTTCCCTTTTCCTCCTATCCTCAGCCCCAGGAATTATTAGCCTGTTTTTTTCCTCTATGAATTTACCTAATCTGGGTATTTCATATAAGTGGAATTATATAATACTGTGTCCAGTTTCCCTCACTTAGCATGTTTTTGAGATTTAGGCATAGTGTATCAAGCATTTCATTCTTTTTTATATGTCTGAATAATATTACAGTCCATGGATACCCTACGTTTGGTTTACCCATCAGTTGATGAACACTTGGGTTGCTTCCATCTTTTGGTTATGGTGAATAGTGCTGCTATGATTCTTAGTGTACAAGTATTTTATTGCATACACATTTTTAATTACTTGAGGTGTATATCTAGAGTGAAAATGCTGCCTCAAATGGTCATTCTATATTTAACTTGAAAAACCACCAAATGATTTTCCACAGTAGCTGAACCATTTCACACTCTTATCAGCAGTGTAAGAGTTCCAATGTCTCCACATTTTTTACATTATTTTTCTTCTTTTAAAAAAATTCAGCCTCACTGTGAGTATGAAGTGACACCTCGTTGTGATTTTGATTTGCATCTTCTTAATAATTCTTTGAACATCTTTTCATATATTTGTTCACCATCTGTATATTTCTTAGCAGAAATATTTATTCACCATTTGTATATTTCTTAGCAGAAATGTTTATTTAAATGTTTATCTTTGCCTGGTTTTTAACTGAGTTGTCCTTTTGTCATTGAGCTGTAAGAGTTCTTTACATTATTTAGTAACTAGATCCTTACCAGCTATATAATTTTTAAATTGCTTATTCCATTCCATGGGTTGTCTTCTCACTCTTTCAATAGTATCTTCTGGTGAACAAAATTTTTAACTTTGAAGAACTCTAAATTATTTCTTCTCCAACATGTTGCTATGCTTTTGATGTTTTATCTAGAAACCTTTGCTATATCCAATGTTATAAAGTTTACCCATATGGTTTTTTTTCTAAGAGTTGTATTATACTAGCTTTTATATTTAGGTCTATTTTTCCATTTTGAGGTAGTTTCTTTCCATGGTATAAAGGAAGGTTCCAACTTCATTATTTTGCATTTGGTTATTCACTTTTCCCCATACAATTTGTTAGAGACTGTCCTTACCCATTGAATAGTCTAGGTATCCCTGTCTGAATCAATTGGCCATAATTGCATAAATTTATTTCTGGACTCTAACTCACATTCCATTGGTATATATGTTAACCCTTATGATAATATTACATTTTTTGTTTACTAAAACTTTGTACTAAATTTTCGAATTAGAAAGTATGAGTCCTCTGGCTTTGTTGTTGTGGTGATATCCTTTTTTTCCCTGAGATTATTTTGACTTCAGGGTATCCTGCAATTTCATATTAACTTTAGTATTGGATTTTTTATTTCTGCAAAAAAAAAGTCATTTGGATTTTGATATGGATTGCACTAAATCTGAAGATCACTTTGGGGAGTATTTCCATCTTCATAATAATTAAGTCTTCCAATTCATGACCTCAGAAATCTTTCTATTTACTTGGATGTTTAAGTTTTTTATACTTTTCAGTGTGCAAATCTTGTATCTCCTTGGTTAAATTTACTTTAACACTACAGCAAATGGAATTGTTTTCTCAATTTGCTTTTTGGATTACCCATTGGTACTATACAGAAATACAACTTATTTTTCTATGCTAATCTGAATCTTGAAAAGAATTCATGTATTAGCTCTAAGACTGTGTGTGTGTATGCATTATTTAGATTTTTCTACATATAAGATCCTGTCATTGAATAGAATTCACTTTGCCTCTTTCCTAGTTAAATGCCTTTTGTTTTCTTGCTTAAATGTTCTGACTAAAACTTCTAGTATAAGTCTGAATAAAAATGGCAGGAGCAACTATTTATCATCCTTTATTTATTCCTGAACTAAGGAAGAAAGTGTTAAGTCCTACACCATCAAGTGTTATGAGTTGAATTACGTCCCCTAAAATAACACAACAGTATGTTAGGTTCTGACACCCAGAACCTCACAAAGTGACCTTATTTGGAATAGGGTTGTTGCAGGTGTAATTAGTTAAGATGTTGTCATACTAGAGTAGAGTAAATCCCTAACCAAGTATTACAATGATCTTATCAGGAGAGGATCACGTAAAGGACACTCAAGAAGAACACCATGTGGTGACAAAGGCAGAGATTGGTACAGCTGCAAGCCAAAGGTGGCCAAGAATTGACAGCCACCATCAGAGGCCAGAAAGAGGCAAAAAAGGATTCCACTCAGAATCTTAGAATACAGCCCTGCTGACACCTTAATTTTGGACTTCTAGCTTCCAGAGCTGTGAAAGAACCAATTCCTCTTATTTTAAGCCACCCAGATTTTGGTACTTTCTTATAGCAGCCTTGGATAGTTATATATGTATGATGTTAGCTGTGGTGTTTTTACTTAATTTTATTTTACTTATTTATTTTTAAATATTTTATTATTTATTTGATAGAGAAAAACACAGCTAGACAGGGAACACAAGCAGGGGGAGTGAGAGAGGGAGAAGCAGGCTTCCCACTGTGCAGGGATCCCAACACAGGGCTTGATCCCAGGACTCCAGGATAGTGATCTGAGCCAAAGGCAGATGCTTAAGGACTGAGTCACCCAGGTGCCTGTGATTTGATGATTTCCTATACTGGTATGCTTTGATTCCTTTCTCTTTATTTTATGTGTATCTACTATAGGCTTTTGCTTTATGGTTACCATGAGACTCACATAAAATATATTTATAACAGTCTTTTAAAGATAATAGCAACTTTATTTCAAATGCACATAAAATCTCTCTCCCCAACATTTTATTTTTTATGGTCACAATTTGCATCTTTTGAAGTCATGTATCCATTAACAAATCGTTGTAGCTGTAGCTTTAAGACTTGAGTTATAAGTAATTTATCCATCACTATTATAACTTTATTCTGAATTTAACTATAGATTTACCATTAACAGTGAGTTTTATATTTTAGTGTTTTCCAGTTACTAATCACTGTCCTTTCTTTCAGTTTGAAGAACTCCCTTTAATATTTGTGGAAAGGCCATTTGAATGATGATGAGCTCTTCACCTTCATGTGTTCAGAAAATTTTCTATCTTTACTTCAGTTCTTACTTACAACTCTTCCGGGAAAAGTATTCTTGGCTGCAGCCAGCCCATTTTCAACTTGACCTTGGCCTTTACCTGCTGCTCATCCTGAGCTTAAAGATAAACCCAGTAAAGTCTTAAGGTTTCCTCAAGTCTTTTCTGAGCATGTGTCCTGCCCAAGTTATGTGCATGGCTTTCTAGTTGTCTCAGTTTATGCTGAAGCTTTTCAAAGCCCTTATTTCCCCAAACTCTCACTTCCTGTATTTTCCCCCTGGATATTCTATGTGTCAGTTGCCCCAATTATTACATTTTGCCATGGAAGGCAATGGCTTTTCATTTGTTTCTCAATGTTTTCATAGCCTCTGCTGCCTGACAGAATTCTCAGTTAGTCAAAACAAAGAAAATCCTCTTGCATTAGTCTTTTTGAAAATCTGTCAGGCTGAAACAAAGAATATTTCTTGGGAACAAGGTCTGCTCCAATCATTTAGAAATCAGATAAGCACACGGGAGATGTGAGCTGCCATCTTCCATACCTGTGCTGCGCTGAGGAGAAGAATGGACCTAGGGTCAGTGAAAATGCCACAAAGACCTTCTCCTGTGTTTAAATGGTCTCTTTCCTGGTAAAACATTTCCTTGCTTGCTCTAAACCGTTGAATATCTCTCTGAATTGTGGCAAGGTTAATTCTATCAGTGTGTACTTCATCTTTAGCATCTTGGGGGAGGAATGGACTCCCAGAGTTCCTATTTTCACTGATGTCATATACACCTGCATTTTTTAGAATTAATTTCAGAGGTAAAATTTAGTGATTCATCATTGCATATAACACCCAGTGGTCATTATATCAAATGTCCTCCTTTCTTAATGCCCATCGCTCCATTACCCATTCCTCCTACCCAGCTCCCCTCTAGCAATCCTCAGTTTGTTTTCTAGACCTCAGCAACTCTTACGGTTTGCCTCTTTCTCGCTTTTCATATTTTATTTTTCCTTCCATTCCCTTATGTTCATCTATTTTGTTTCTTAAGTTTTACATATGGGTGAACTCATATGGTATTTGTCTTTCTCTGGCTGACTTATTTCGCTAGCCTAATACCCTCTAGTTCCATCCATGCCATTAAAAATGGCTAGTTTTCATTCTTTTTAATGGCTGAGTAATATTCCTGTGTGTGTGTGTGTGTGTGTGTGTGTGTGTGTGTGTGTGTGTTTATTCCCCACAGAGAATACCATCCTCCCATGGTGAAAAACAGAGCTTTTCCCCTAAAATCAGGAACACAAAAGTTCCCAAGGCCAGGAACATGACAGGGCTGCCCACTCTCACCACTGTTTTTCAACATAGTATTGGAAGTCCTAGCTTCAGTAATCAGAAAACAAAAAGATATAAAATGCATCTAAATTAGCAAAGAAGGAA